>CAUYLG010044326.1:0-14904 GCA_963573385.1 Cacajao melanocephalus | reverse complement strand
TTTTTTTTTTTTTACGTTTTTTTTTTCGTTCTTCCCCACAACAAACACCCTGATTGGTTTTTTTTTAAAAAAAAAAAAAAAAAAAAAAAAAAAAAAAAAAAAAAAAAAAAAAAAAAAGAAGCAATTTTAGCAACTTAACAACATGAAAGACACTGAAGTTGAAGCAAAGCAGCAGGTTCCCTTTAAAACTGGATCACAGTTTATAAGTAGCTGTATCCAAATGGAGAGAACATGATTGCCATCCAGCACTCAAACAACCTGGCAGGTGTCTGGGCATCTTTGAACTGAAATTTAAGCAGGCAAATGAGTCATTATGACTGAATAGAATGTCAAAGAAGTGTTCAAAACTGAGATACCAAAGTAAAATAAAATTTGGAGGCCTTTTGGTGATCCAGAGGCAAGTGTTTCATAGATTTTTCTGTTGAGGTGCATCTCATTATGTTGTGCATCCAAAGTGTTTTCCAAGATGCAAATTCCTTGAGAGCAGAAACATATTTCCTTTGTGCCTCATTGAATGCAGGCCAACCAGTGGCCCGATGAGGTTTGGAGGGTGTGAATGACAAGTGTAAATAAAATCGTGTTGACAGCTATTTAATTTTCATGTAGTTTCATGTTTAATGTTCAAAAGTTCTGAATAAATGGGCATGACAAATCTCAGTGAAAGCTAAATTAATTAACACATTTTGGCTAGCTGCAGGGAGCCATTCTGCTGTCCTTGGCAGTCCCCACTGTGTGATACTCATCTTAATTACAAGTAAGGCAAGTGAGGAGGGGAAAGGAAAACTTTATTTGCAGTGAGTTCCCTTTTTGTTGATTGGCTCCCCTAAATTTGTAGCAAGGCAGACCATGTCCCTGACCCGTTTTCCTCTGATGGGTCTTGTTTCCCAGCCTGTAGCTCCTTTTTAATACCTGCTGCACATGTGATGATTTGTTCAGGATCTGTTTACTCCAGGAGGTTCTCTGCTCCCAGTGGACAGGGTCTGTATTGCCATGGCCAGGCACTGAGGGCCAGCACAAAGGCACTTGCTGGTCTAGGGGCAACTTTGGGTTGCAATCTAACATATTAATTCTAACTCCTCCATCTAAAATGGAAATCTGTTCTGTATTTGCTGTAAGGTTCTATGGAAGCTAGCTGAGGGCCCTATAGTTGTTCAGTAAATGTTTGTTATATGAAAACTAAAGGGAAGGGAAGGGAACCGCTGGGGTAAATCTCAGTTCTACTTTTTGCTCTATTCCAGGGGCTATGTCATCTTTTTCTGCAAAGCAGATCTGTTTCCACCTTGCTCACATAGCTTGGCAGAGGGACACTTAACATTTTCATCACATGAGTCTCTGTTTTAATTCTGCAATTGTAAAGCTTCATGCTTTTTTTCTCATGGAAGCAGAGTCAAAGTTTGGAGGAGGTCATACATTTCTAAACTCCCTCACCCCTGCTTTCTTTGAGATGGAGTCTTGCTCTGTCACCCAGGCTGGAGTGCATTGGTGAGATCTCAGCTCATTGCAACGTCCACCTCCCAGGTTCAAGCAATTCTCCTGCCTCAGCCTCCCAGGTAGCTGGGACTACAGGCACCCTACCATGACACCAGGCCTAAATTTTCTATTTTATTTTATTTTATTTTTTATTAGAGATGGGGTTTCACCATGTTGGTCAGGCTGGTCTTGAACTCCTGACCTCAAGTGATCTGCCCGCTTCCACCTCCCAAAGTGCTAGGATTACAGGTGTGAGCCACCGTGCCCGGCCCCCAACCCCTACCTTTTGATGAAATGGTTAAAAATACAAAACAGGTCTATGTGAGTGAATAAGGTACTCATTTTCGAGCAGTCATGAGCTCAAGATTCCATTCTTGGCCTGCTGCTTGTGTAGGAGAACACAGGACTTCCTGTCCCTACCACTTTGTGTGAGGTGTGGGGCAGCCAGCCACACTGTGCTAGCACCTAACAAGGTTGCAGATTTAATTCTAGCGCAAATCTGGACAAACTGATGTTCAGGTTAGGGCTAGCTGATGTTCAGAAAAGGCTGCCAGAATCCAACTGAGGAAATGGAGCCATAGGTTCTGTTTAAAATTCTCTCCTTTCATTTTGTTTTTTCATTTTCTCCACCTACCTCTCTGCCTGCTCCCTTTCTCATTCATTGCTTTCTGCTTCCTTCCCACTTCTCTATTCATTCCTCTTCCTTCTTTGCCTCTATCCATCTTTCTGGCCCTCCCTCTCTGTCTTTTCCCTTCTCACCCTCTCTCTTCTGTTTCCTCTCCTTTCACTTTCCTTTCCCTCAGACTGTCTCGCTCTTACTCTCTCTCTGTCTCTCTCTTGCTCTTATTTTCTCTCTCTTCCTTTGATCTACAGCCTACTGGCGTCTCGTTTCTTTTCCTTCTCCCTTCTCTTTTTCTTTCTAAGAATTTCTTGATGAAATGAAAAGAGGACTAAAAGGAGCTCCATGAAATTCTTGCCTGGATGAAAACATGGGTGGATGTGCTTCTGATCATTGGCAGCCACTAAATTTGATTTGTAGCTGATCTTAAATGTAGGAAAAGATTTTCAATTACAAAACTCATAAAGTGTAAAGATGAGGGAACTGGCCGCATTTTGAGTTTGACTAATGGTCTCAAAGCGCTTTAAAATGTTTGGCATTTGCCAGCCTCTCTTTCTTCTCCTAATCCTCAAACTCATGAGTTTTTATGGCAAACATAATCCTGTTTTCTGATTCATTTACACTTAGCTCATCTGAGTATTGTTTTGTAAAAGCCATCTGAAGTCCAAGAAGTTTTATGAGATCTTTAAAGACTTGTTTTTTGAACCAGGAAGTTGTGTACTGCCAATATAAATGGACCTTGAACTCTAGGGGGCTTTGAGTCCAGCATCCATAGAATTAAACTGGGTCTAGACTTGGCAAAGGACCATCACCATGCCTGACAGAAACTGGGCTTTCACTTTCAGAATAACAGTGAGTTTGGTGTTTGGGATAAGTGACCATCTCAGATGATAGTACATGGGGTGCATAACACCTTTTTCAAGGATTATCTTGCTAGTTACATAAATAGCAAGGAACTTACGTGGAAAACTGTGATTTTGCTGGAGTCTCCCAACTAGAAAGTGGGGCTGTTTGCTCGTGTGTATATTTCCATACAAACTGTGTGTACACACATGTATGCCAACATGTAGAGGGATTGGATTGACATTCACACTAGAGATTTTTATATTTTTAAAAAAATTATTTTATTTTTATTATTTTTTTGAGATAGAATCTCACTTTGTCACCCAGGCTGTGCCACCCAGTGGCTCAATCTTGGCTCACTGCAACCTCCACCTGAAGGCTTCAAGCAATTCTCCTGCCTTAGCCTCCCAAGTAGCTGGGATTACAGGCACACAGCACCACACCCAGCTAATTTTTGTATTTTTAGTAGAGATGAGGTTTTACCATGTTGGTCAGGCTGGGCTGGTCTCAAACTCCTGACCTCAAGTAATCTGTCTGCCTTGGCCTCCCAAAGTGCTGTGATTACAGGTGTGAGACACTGCACCTGGCCTTTTTTTTTTTTTTTTTTTTAAGAGATGGAGTTTCACCATGTTGCCCAGGCTGGTCTCAAACTCCTGAGCTCAAGTGATCTGCCCACCTTGACCTCTCTAAGTACTGGGATTACAGGCATGAGCCACCGTGCCCAGCCTCACACTAGAGATTTTTTTCCCCTGTGGTTTTGTTTCAGAGATGATCTGATTGTGATATATCCAAATCTGTCATAAGGCAGGTTGTAATTGGGTTGAAGATTGGTGTGAAATGCCCACCCCTGCATTGCTGTGGGTTGAGAGGAAAATTGCATTACATATTTTTTAATGGTTAAAACATTTTTTTCTGCAGAGCCAAATGGTTAAGGTAATTCTCACCCCCCTCCCCCGCTACCAAATACAAGGATCTCAGGCAGATTCCCAGGACCTCTGGAAACTGAGGTTCAGAGAGGCAAAATAACTTGCTCAAGTTTCCATGGGACGTTGCTATGGTTTGGCTGTGTCCTCACCCAAATCACATTTTGTAATCCTATAATCCCCATGTGTCATGGGAGGGACCTGGTGGGAGGTAATCTAATCATGGGGGTGGGTACCCTCATGCTGTTCTCGTGATAGTGAGCTCTCAGGAGGTCTGATGGTTTTATAAGAGGCTTTCCCCTCTTTCGCTTTGGCACTTCTCCTTGCTGCCACTATGTGAAGAAGGACATGTTTGCTTCCCCTTCTGCCATAATTATAAGTTTCCTGAGGCCTTCCCAGCCCTGTGGAACTGTGAGTCAATTAAACTTCTTTACAAATTACCCAGTCTTGGGTATGTATTAGAAGGGTGACAACAGACTAATACAGAAGTAAAGCAGCAGGTAGAGCCCAGCCCTGCAGAGTCCCCATCGAGGCTGTACCGTCCACAGGTAGCTGCCACTTATTGCCCAAAAGCAGCTTTGATGCTTGCCATCTGTCCATCTGGGGCCTGGGAGTGACCCACCGGAATAGCCAATCCACCACTGAAGA
This sequence comes from Cacajao melanocephalus, assembly GCA_963573385.1. Classification (NCBI taxonomy): domain Eukaryota; kingdom Metazoa; phylum Chordata; class Mammalia; order Primates; family Pitheciidae; genus Cacajao; species Cacajao melanocephalus. The sequence continues at coordinate 10,401 of CAUYLG010044326.1, read as the reverse complement.
CAGGTAGAGGCTGGTCTTCCTGAGGATGCCGTCCTTTACTCTTTCCTGAGCTTTCCCGTCTGACATCTCTCTTCTCCTGTCCTGGTTCTGCAGAATGTTGTAGCTATGCTACTCACTCTCCTCCCACCCTCTATCCATTTCAACTGCTGTTACATAATCCCCACCTGAGAGGTAAGAGCTCTGTGAACTGATCTGAGTTGCAGGAGGAAAGATTTTCCCTACATGTTGGTGGATTTTCCATAAGATGACAAAGAATTGTGGGCTGTACTATGATACAGGCATCATACAAATCACGTCCTCCCTTGTGAGAGGTCTATCATGACCTTAAACTGTTGCTTCATTCAGTTGTTGTTTATCTTTCTTAAGCTTTCATTTATATCTTCTCTCCCTAACAAGATAGCAAGTTTCTTAAAGACAAAGGCTTTGTGCCTTGTGATCCTTCGTATTTCCACAGCCTCGGTGCCTCCTTCAGAGATAGAGTGGATATTTACTAGCTTCTGTTGTATCCTTCATACAGAACCTGGTGCTGAGAGACAGCTTCTTTTTCTGTTTGTTTTTTAAACTTTTCTTAAGACTAGTCAAGTACAGTATCAAGAAGAGGGGAAAGAGTAGAAGGAGTTGGATCTGTAACTGACTGTGAACGACTGAGGTAAGTCATTACCTTCGAACCAACCTGGGAGGCAGCTTTGTGACTCATCTCCTTCCTCAATCTTCTTAGCTAGTTTACTTTGGCCTGGCTCAGAGGCTGACCTAGAATGCTCCTGTCCAGAGGGACCCCAGATGTTCTTAGAGACATAGATTGCTAGGGCTGGAAGGGACTTTTCATCCAATTCCTCTGTGACAGAGGAGGAAGTGGAGGTTCAGAAGGAGAGGCAAGCTGCCTATGGTCCTTCAGCTGACCAATGGAAGTGTTAGGACTGGACTTGAGGGCTCTTCCCTCCAGTCCAGCGCCATTTATTCCATGACAGTGCCTCCCAAACTGTGTTCTCACAGGCAGCTGGTGCTCAGGCAGCTGGACTGAGGCCCTGGCTGCCAAATCAAATATTGGAGGTCTTTCTCCAATGCACAGAAAAAAAAAATTAATTAATGGGTTAAGTTTCCTTAGGCTTAACTGGTTTTTTCCATTAATTCTTCTTAAACCATTGTCACCTGCTACCAATTGTCTACTAGCCAACAAAAGCAGGCAACAAAACAAAAGGATAAGCCGCAAATAAATAAGAACAAGAACCACCAAAGCCTTGGAAACACACCATCATGCTTAAGTTAAAGACTTAAAAAAAAAAAAAGACTGCTATGACCATGGGCTTTCTATCGTATTCACATAACAAAACCATGCATTCTACTGGTGACATTGTTTTGGATTCAAATGCTAAAAGTAAATATGTCATTATTTCATGGTTTTCCCCAAAGAGCACTATGATCCCCCAGTACTATCCCTGGAACATTCTGCCATCTCTCTTAATGGGTCAGGTCACCTCCAAGCTGGGTGACCTTGTCGGATTAAGGTCTGGTGAACGGATTCGTCTTTATTAAAAAGAATAATGGCTTAGGGTTGTCAGGGATCCTGAACTCTATTCCTAACCTAAACGCCCATGGACAGGGCTGTCTCTGCCGTTGTCCCTGGGCGCTTCTCCCCGTCCACGCGGGCGCCCTCTGCTGCCCACCCTGCACTCCCATACCTGCCAAGCGAGGAGTCGGGTACCAGAGGCTGCAGACCGAGAAGCAGCCACGGGGACTTTACAGCCCCACAGACAGCCACCTAAAGGCTCTCCGATGGAGACCTCAGCGCGTCCCGACAGCCCTTTCTGGGGCCTAATTTGGTATTTGAATTCAATTCCGCATCAAGTATCCCAGCAAACACAGATAAGAAAATGCCGGGGCTTCCAAACAGTATCAAACGCATGGGGCTTGGGAAAGGACAGGACCGTTGAGTAACTCTGCTGAGCCCTTTGTCCTCTCCGGGACACAGGACCGGGGCGTGGGGACCTCCGCCTCGGCAACCCACGGGAGTAACCCCTGTGGATGTGGAGGGTGGCGGCGCGCTCTCGGGCTCCTAGCACGCCTTCCCCAATTAGGTTCTGCCGCCTGACGTCACGTCTGCCGGAGATTGGCTGCTCAGGTCTGACACCCGGGGCCACAGGAGAGAAACTTTTAAAAGACTTCGCCGCTGGGGCTGCCTCGGAGTGTCCCGCGCGCTCTCTCGCTCGCCTTCGGCCACCCTCGCCGGGCCCCGCTGCCGCGCGCGCTACACCCCCGGCCGGGCGCGCGGACCCTCACCTTGCGCGGCCCGCTCCCCTCGCCCCTCCCCGCCCCCCAGGCTCCGCGCTCCCCACCCCCACGCCCGCCCCCCGCTCCCCGCCGCAATCGGCCGGGGTCTGGGGCCACTGAGCCGCCCGCGGAGCTTCCTCCCTCGCCACTGACTTGGGCTCCTCCCGCCTTTCCCGGGCTCTCGGCTGGTCTCGGGGAAGCCCGAGCGCGCGGGGAAGGGCGAGCCGCACGGCCGGGGGAAGGGGGCCGGACCGCGCGCGGTCGGTCGCGCCGGCTGGGGCCCGCGATGGCGGGGGTCTGGCTCAGGTGGGGGCTCCTGCTCTGGGCAGGGCTGCTCGCGTCGTCGGCTCAAGGCCGGGTGCGGAGGATCACCTACGTGGTGCGCCCGGGCCCCGGCCTGGCGGCGGGCGCCTTGCCCCTGAGCGGGCCCCCGAGTCCGCGGACCTTCAACGTCGCGCTCAACGCCAGGTACAGCCGCAGCTCGGCGTCCGCCGGCGCCCCTAGCCGCGCCTCCCTCGGAGTCCCCTCGGAGCGGACCCGGCGCACGAGCAAGCCCGGCGGCGCGGCCCTGCAGGGGCTCCGACCGCCGCCGCCGCCGCCAGAGCCGGCGCGTCCCGGGGCCCCCGGCGGGCAGCTCCACCCCAAGCCCGGCGGCCACCCGGCGGCCGCCCCGTTTGCCAGACAAGGCAGGGAAGTCGTGCGCTCTGAGGTGCCGCTGGAGACCCAGAGCGGCGGGGGCTCCAGGCTGCAGGTTCACCAGAAGCAGCAGCTGCAGGGGTAAGCCCACACCCCCTTCCGCTCGCCCGCCCGCCTCGCGCGCGCAGTCGGCGGAGGGACCCGCGGGGTCAGGGCCACTCGGAGCCCGGCGGTGGCCGGGGCGGTCGCGCGCGGTGGGTCGTCTTTCTCCTGCCCGCCTCCGCCTTCGCTGAGCGCCGCGGGAAGAGCGGAGTGCGGGGAAGCCCAGGAACTGTTGCAGACGCAAAACTCCCAGTGCATTGTTACGGAGCTGCGGGTAAACACAAAAGGCATTTCTGCCTGGGGCGTAACCTCCTCGTGCAAACCCAACTGTTCCTAGAAGATGGGCGTAAACATGAGGTCACTACAGTTAAATCCCTCAGCATCAATTAAATTCTTTGCAACTGAGTTTTAATTTTGGTCTAGCTAATGAAAAAAATGTTTCGAGGCAGGGCTCCCCGTAAAGATCCAGCTCCTGTTCTGTGGCCTGGAACTTTTCAGCCTCAGAGAAATCGTGGGCTTGGGCTTCCCTGCACCTGTGGGGTCTGCTTTCCTGGAGTGGAGTGTCTTGGTATTGATACAAATTTTGGTTGGACTGTTTCTGTTATTGGGTGTTCGTAGTCTCTTCCCTTTTCGGGCCCCCTCTTTCCCCCAGTTCATCTCAGGTTGGGGTGTAGGGAAAACTTGTTTTGCTTATTTGGCATGTTTTCTTCAGGGGTGATTCCAGGCCATGTGACCTCACTCCTTTTTGGACTCTTCTCTCTGAAACTGATTTTCAATTTAAAATGTTGGCCCAGATAATAGAAAAAATAAATTTGACTCTACTGTGATATGGGGGTAAGAAAACCATTTGCTTGGCCCTCGTTCTCCCCTCCTGTATAGCCCTAGGTTATGCAGGCTTTTTGGTTCCCTCATCATTCCCCGATATATGGGCCTTGCCACTCTGCTTGGGCAGCTTTGGGTTGAGCATCCAGGGTACCTGTTAGGACACTCTCTCGTCCAGGGGATGCAGAAGCTGGAGGCTGGCCTTTCTGGAACCTGCTGGAAGCTTGGGTTCTTGGGAAGGGAGTCTTTCTGCTGCTGGACTCAGTGGTCTTGCTTTGTTTCAGGGTCAATGTTTGTGGAGAGCGGTGCTGTCACGGCTGGAGTAAGGCCCCTGGCTCCCAGAGGTGCACCAAACGTAAGTTGCCAAGTTCACAGTGGCCCTGCACAGTAGACAAAGCGGGGCTGTTCACATGGGAGCATCTCACAAGGGCCACCTGAAAGGGCTCTGGGGAAGTTGAAGTCTGAAGTACAATCCATCCACTTCCTGCAGGCTTCATTACCACCTAGGAAGGGCTAGGTCAGGATAATGTTAGTGTCAATGCCAGCGGCAATGCCATTGTACAGAACCGTGCTGTGCATCCAGGTTTTCTCTGAACTCAGTGGAGATATGCATCACTCTGGCACGTCTGTGAATCAGGAGCTAGGAAAACAATTTCCATTTGAGGATATATCATATGGCAGAACCAATATAATTAATTTAAACATGGTGCCAGCAAATTAAAGACATTCTTTATGGTGATAGCAGGAGGGGACTGGGGAGTAGAGGGCCCTATTGTAGAATAAAACATCAATAGTTTTTATAACTTCCTGAAATCAGCAACCAGAACCCTTCATCCTTAAGGCCTGATAGTTTTCTAGAATGCACTTCTCTATGCTCTTCAGAACTGATGGGTGGGGTTCTTTGAAGTGCTTCTCCAGTTCACAGGCGTGCCCAGAAGTGTTTTAGAAAAATGCGTTAATGATGCATATAGATTTGAGAACACTGGGGATTTTTTTCTCCTATGCATTGTGAAGTTAAGCATCAAGTTAAAATGTATTTTGAGGCTCTTCTTGGCAAATTGTTGCTATAGGGTGCTCATTGGAAATAAAGGAGTCTTACTTCCCCCTCAGAAAAAGTGAACTATTCTTAGTTGTTTTTTACGTAGAGATTGAGGCATTTCCATGTGGACTGGAATTGTCTGAAATTTATGCTGCTTGGATTTTAAAATACAGGTGGATGAATTTTAAAAATTTCAGGTACAGTCAATTGAGTGACCTTGTTTGTTGAAAAATGTCTTAAATCCTGAAGGAAACAGAAGGGCTTTGGCATAATGGCCTTATTTTTGTAAAAAGGAAGGTCCACATGTTTTATAATATCTTCTGATCAGGGAGTAATGGCAGACATGAACAGCCTTCTGACTATTTAACTGAAACCATTAGATCAGAAATGCCCAGGGTTCTAGGCATTTTAGATTAAATTGTAATTTTTCATTTTTTAACTTCTTAAATTATACTTGTCAGAAATGTGTTAGCATTTGTTTAGAATTTAGCATTGCTCAGGCCAAATGACATGCCCTCCCCTCCCCACAGTAACTCATTCTGTCCAAAACCTGATATGATATTGTTTGCCTGTAACATGGAGATAACTCATCTGTCACAGCACCATTGCAATGGGATATTGCTGTGTAAAGGTTAAAAATACAGAATAGGGCTGGGCATGGTGGCTCACGCCTGTAATCCCAGCACTTTGGGAGGCCAAGGCAGGCAGATCACTTGAGGTCAGGAGTTGGAGATCAGCCTGGCCAACATGGTGAAACCCTGTCTCCACTAAAAAATTAGCCAGTAGACTGGGCATGGTGGCTCACTCCTGTAATCCGAGCACTTTGGGAGGCCGAGGTGGGTGGATCATTTAAGGCCAGGAGTTCGAGACCAGCCTGGGCAACGTGGTGAAACCCCATCTCTACTAAAATTACAAAAAAATTATTCGGGTGTGGTGGTGTGCGCCTGTAATCCCAGCTACTGGCGAGACTGAGGCAGGAGAACCGCTTGACACCAGGAGGTGAAGGTTGTAGTGGGCTGAGACTGCACCGCTGCACTCCAGCCTGGGCGACAATGACTCTGTCTTAAAAAAAAAAAAAATTAGCCGGGCATGGTGGCCCATGCCTGTAATTTCAGCTACTCAGAAGTCTGAAGCAAGAGAATCGTTTATACCTGGGAACGGGATTGCAGTGAGCAGAGATTGTGCTGGGCGATGCAGAGAGACTGTCTGAAAAAAGGAAAAAACTTCAGAGCAGGATTTTATAGATGGGCAGATGCTCCTTGATGCCTTAGAGAGAATGCTCTAAGGCTTTAATAAGTTTGCTTGGCAAATGATGCAATTGAGTGCCCTCTCGGAAAAGAAGATAGGCCCCCATTGTCAGGTTGCCTGGAGATCCAGGGATCCAGAGATGTTCTAGAAAATCCCAAGATGCTCCAGATCTTGAGGAATCACCTCATGGCTTCCTGCTTCTCCAGACAAGAGAGGCAAAGACTTGTGTGCCTATGTTGAGCTGGATGTGCCCCCTGGTGATCCAGAGAGAGAGAGAAAGAGAAACCACTGAAGACTGCTGGTCAGAAAAATCGGTATTGAAGTTACTTACAGAGCTCTAGAGGAAAGGTATATTGGTTGAATCTTACGATACCTACAAACATTGCTTCTAGCATTTGTCTTAAGTTTTCCTACTGGCTTCTAGGAGGTAGCCCTCACACAACACCAGGATCTAAGAATGCTGCATCACTCTCCTTTTCTATGGTTTTTAGCATTCAAAAAATTAGCCTTCGTGTACTTCCCAGTTTAACAAATGAATTCAGGTACAAGTACCAGAAACTTAATTCACAGCACTCTTCAGAAATAATTGTGTTTTTAAAAGGCATACTGGGGTAGGTCAGTGTGTAGTCCAAAATAATGTGTCTCTGAGGTGGATATTTAAAATAGGGGACTGATTCTGTGTGTGTCTGGGAGATCCAGAGAGCTGAGAGAGCCTTTTACCTTCAGATGGGACCACTGGGATTCCCGCTGATACTGTAAACCTCTTCTGTCCGTGGCTGAGTACTGTGATGCCAGGAAAGAGTCCTGGCTTTGGGGTCAGAAGACCTGAATTCAAATGCTGAAGCCCTCACTAGCTGTGTGGCCTTAGAGAGTTCACTTGACCTGTCTGGACCTCTGTTTTCTGGTTCAGAAATGACTGCTAAAACCTTGGCTTCGTTGTAGGATGGTTGCAGGTATCAAGATGAAAGAGAATGGGTATGAAAGCCTTGATGAAACCAGAAAGGTTAATATTAGAGATTAGTATTGGATCAAGTCAAGTAAATCCTGTCTCCTTTATCGATGACTTGGTTTTCTTCCTTCTTCTCTTACTTCCTTATTATGTTGAGATTGAACGATTACACTTGGGTATGGTTTAGTACACATAAGAATACAAAAACCAATGATATGTTCACATCAAGCTCCCTCTTACATTAATCATCATAAAATGTACATGTACATTTTAATGTATAACCAGGATGTCTTTAAATTGTCGTTATATTTTGAAGATAATGAAGAATTTGAGTTTATGTAGGTCATGTCCAGTTGATGCAAAAAAACATTTCTGTGTAAGAGATTGGAGGTGTTCATGCTGTTCACTATTTGCCTTATCCAGTGAAGAAAATAAGGTATCCCTTTGAGCAACACTGGATTGTTATTAGTTGATTGAAACCTAATTTAAATGGGCCGTGAGCAAATGCTTCTGAAGACTGCAGATTTAGTGAACCTTAAATTGCAAATCAGAGAGACATGAACGAGTAAGTGGCAGACCCACACGGGGGCAAAGAGTGGGTATGTGCATTCACCAAAGTGGTCCTCCAGGATCTAGCTGCCCAGTCACTCTGTGGAGATGCCCAGGTGCATGTTAATGTTGCTTTTCCAGACACTCTTTGTGTGTGGATCTCTAGGAGTTGAAATCATAGTGTGGGATGTGTCATTTTAGTTAATATTGGATGACTGTTGATAGCATTACCTGTTTTGGACCTTTCTAGGAGGGTTTTGTGGCTTAGAGACTTTGTCTTCCAAGTGGGACATTAAACCCCTGATGTGTAATATTTTTGCCTCCCATCATTTTTGCAGGTTTTTTTTTTTTCTGCTGTGTCCAGACTGAACCTCCTCCCATGCCCTGTGTTGGTTCTTCCAATCTTTCTGCCCCCTCTCAGGGTAAGTGCAGGCCAGACAGAGACATTGCCGGTAGGCTCAGCTTTAATGAGAAGATTGGACATGGGAATAGGCCATACAAAAGAATGAAAGAGAGGAGAGTGAGGCTGGGCTGGCAGGGTTATGGGGTAGAGGGAAGAGAAAGATGGCAGATCGAATCCAAAGCGGGTGCCTGGCATGTTGCGGGCCCTTCATACACACATGGATGGTTCTTTCATTTACTGTTCAGCTTTTACCATGTGCCAGGTTCTATGAATAGAGGAGAAACACAGCCAGCTGTAGGGAGTGCAGGTCTGTTTTTACTCACTTAACTCATGGCACGTCAAATGACTTGTTCTCTCCTTAAAAAGAAACAGAAAATCGATATTCCATGGCTTTTCCATTGGCATTCAGCCCATGCTACTTTGGGGGAAAAAACTCAACTCTAGAAATTTTCCTTAAATTATATGTGAAGGAGACGTCAGTGGATGGCATCATCCAGGAGGGTGTGATGTGGCTGGTGTTCAGGTGACCTAGAGGACTCTCTCAGGCTGTCCCCCATCCCTTTTGGCTTGGCATCGTGCTTGCCAAACTTGGGAGTTGAGCCCAGAGTGCTTATACATTTTTTTTGTATGCCTGCTATGGCCATTGACAGCTGCTTTGCCAATAGATCTGCAGGGAGGTTTACCATGGCAACTGCTGGGAGGGCCACCCCAGACCCCATGTGGGAGGGTCGGCTGGAAAATCTTGTCATGTGGCACAGACAACCTTGGCGAAGGGAGAGGAACCCAGAGGTCAAGTTCACACTGGGTCAAATATGTGTTCTCAAGACTAGTTAAAATAAACATTTGGGAACCGTAAATTCTATCTTGTGATGGTACTTAAATCTCATGGTGAAGCCCTCCTCCAGCCCACGGGCCAGCTGAGCACACCGCCCGCCCCCTGCCTGCTCCGCTTTATCGAAGTTTTTGCTGCCCAGTGAACCCTTGGCCCTTAGGAAGCTTGACTTGTTGAAAGAACCTTTGACAACCACAGGGTTTTGCTGTTTTTGACCCTGTTATTTGTTGTCTTGGATATTTCAGACATATTCAGACATGTTCGAGAGCTCAAATTAAGTTTTCCTAAAGTGCAGATGTTGCTTTCCAGTCCTTCCTAGCAATGGACAGGGGCGACTCGGAGTGCGAGGGCTATGTCACCACCCTTTTAATACGGACCGAGATCAGGTCTGGCAGAGAGGAGCTGGCGACGGGGTGGGGGTAACTTGGGTGGTGCTGTGGAGCTTACAGAGACCATTTTCTTGATCTTCACATGCTGTGGGGGCCATTGAGGCAAGCCTGATTTATTACCCCTTTTCCAAACAGTGGGGCAGCACTCAGATGCCACTGCGGGTCTTGTGGCTCTTCCTGCTGCCCAGGGCTTCCTGGACATCCAGTGCTATGACATTCTGTCTTGAGGCCTTGGTCTGAAAACTGTCCTGACAGCCCTCAGTCAACTGGATTGGCTTCCACTGCCTGACTTCACATCATGATTTTCCAAGCTCTGTGAGTTTTCCCAGGCTTCTCTAACATGTTCCACAAGCTGGTTGACTTAGAACAATAGAAATGTATTGTCTCGCAGTTCTGCAGCCCAGAAGTCCAATGTCAAGGTGTTGATGGGATTGCTTCCTTCTGAAGGCTGTTCTAGGCCTTTCTCCTTGTCCTGTAGATGGTCATCACTTCCCTGTGTCTTTATACATTGTCTTGTGTGTGTGTCTGTCTCTGTGTCCAAATTTCCCCTTTTTATAAGGACATCAATCCTATTGGATTAGGGCCCCCCTAATGATCTCTTTTTAACTTGATTACCTCTGTAAAGAACCTATCTCCAAAGGTGGTCACATTCTGAGGTACTTGGGGTTAGGACTTCAACACATTTTTTTTTGTTTGTTTTTTTGTGGGGGGAGTACAATTCAACTTGTGATGCAAGCCCATGAATGCCTTGCACATAGGCTGGAGAGATGGGCTATTCAGAGTTGGCTCATTCCTGGGGCACCTTGGAACTCTATCAACTGACCCAAGGATGGGTAGGCAGGGCTTTGACTGGTCCTCTTCCACAGAGTCTGTGGCTTTGGATCTAATTTGGTTACTTTTCTAATGCAGCAGCTCTGGCTGCTCCAGGGGGTGTTAGGAGCCACAGGTAATTTTGGTGATGCCTCGGGCCATATTTACTGGGCCATTTTTTTTTTTTTAATTGAGGTATTAGGCAGTGTGTTTTTTTTTTTTTTTTTGAAAGAAAGAAAAAGAGAGGAAAGAAAGTGAGAGTGAAAGAAAGAAAAAAAAGAATGTACGAGAGAAAGAAAGAGGGAAGAGAAAGAGGGAGAGAGAACGGGATTCTTGTTCTATTGCCCAGGCTAG
>CAUYLG010044322.1:0-100497 GCA_963573385.1 Cacajao melanocephalus | reverse complement strand
ACTCCTTTGAGTAAACTCCAAGAATTATGATTGCTGGATCATATGATAAGAACATGTTGAGTTTTTTAAGAAACTGCCAAACTGCCTTCCAAAGTGGCTGTACCATTTTGCGTTTCCACCTGCACTGAGTGAGAGTTCCTGTTGCTCCACATCCTTGCCAGCACTTGGTGTTATCAGTGTTTCAGATTTTGGATCTTCTCATAGCTGGAGAGTGATATCCCTTATTGTTTTCATTTGAATTTCCCCAGTGACATACAACATATAGTATCTTTTCCAGTGTTTATTTGTCATCTATATACTGCGTTTTCTTCAGTGAGATGTTTGTTCAAGTTTTTGGCCTATTTTTCAGGTGGGTTATTTATTTACTTATTGTTGAGTTTTAAGACTTTTTGGTATATTTTGGATATCAACCCATTATCAGCTATGTCTTTTGCAAATGTTTTCTCTTGTCTTTTCATTCTCTTAATGTTCAATTTTTTTTCACATAGTTATCTTACAGCAAAATGTATTACTAATCTTGTGCTAAGATGAAGGTAAGTAGAAGGCATGTTACTGATACAACTTTTTTTATTACATACAACTCATTAACTATGGTACTTTATAAACTATCAAACTATCAAATACTCCTATCCAAAGACTCTAGCCCTGGACGAGAGACAGCCTAGACTGTAAGTGAGTACACTATGAAAGGCATCACATTCTTGAGCTTACCCCACTCCCTTCTCCCCCACCATCTAAGTCCCACCCTTTCCTCAAGATCCAGTTCCCCCCACTTCTTCAGCGGGACCTTCCCCAAGGATGGAAATTCAGTGTGATTGCCTGTGGTGAGGCCATGGACCCAGAAATGAAAGATGGGAAAGAAAGTTGAACAGAAGGCACCTGGTAGATTTAGGGAAAAGTACAGTTTGCTATATGAATGGTACTTCAATTTAAAAGAAAAATGAATCACCATCTCTCTAACTAATCACTTGGTGATCTTGTGATTGTGAACACGAAAACAAATATAAGCCCTATGATCCCACAGCATTGCTGTTCTAAACGGCCATCAAATGATCCAGGACTTTCAAAATCCTTCTAGAATGTATAGACCCCTAAAAATATATTCTCAGACTTCCAGGAGATTATGGGCTACAACTTGAAAAACACTACCCTGAATCACAGTTTTAAAATCCCATTAGCATTAGGGATTACAGTGGAACTACTTCTCAGAAAGGGAATATATTTTGAGAAATGTGTTGTCAGGCAATTTCATTGTTCTGCAAACATTAGAGTGCATTTACACAAACCTACTGCACACTTAGGCTATATGGTACAGGCTATTGTACCAAAGCTACAAAGCTGCATGGCATATCACTGTACTGAATACTGTAGGCAGTTGTGACACAATAGCAAGTATTTGTGTATCTAAACATAGAAAAGGTACAGTAAAAATACGGCATTAAAATCTTATGGAACTACTGTCTTATATGCAGTTCATTGTTGATAGAAACATTCTTACAAGGTGCGTAATTGTCCATAGTGTTTTAGGTCATCATTATGTTTAGATAGATGATAGTGTGATTGGTGCCCCAAGAGCTGTGCAGTGTGGTAGCTCTAGGTTCCCCCACATTCCTACTCCATTTAGTTTTTTGGTGGGATCAAATGTCTTCTTGTGGTGACATATCTATCTCAAGGCTCTTTCTTTATGCTTTCCCCTTTCCACAACTTCCACAATGCTCAACTAGAACAAAAGCTCTCCCATCTAATTCCACCCAAGGAAGTAAAAACAAGCTAAGGCTATATTGTTGTGTGGGCCTGATGACAGACAACTTTGTCTTACCTTCAAGCTTGGGAGTCTTAATTGTGGTAATAGCAATTTTATCTCCTCCAAAGTACTGCAGTTCTCAACAATTTTGTGCCTCTCTAGGAAAAAGCCAAACAAAGCAAAAAGCATTTTTCCCAATATTTATGCAGGGTCTGTATGCCCAGGTACCATATTTAGCATTTAGCTTTAAGTGCCCTCCCAGCAGAGGGATCACAGGACTGAAGACCCAGTAAGAGACCAGAGAGAACTAGACCTTCACCCAACACAGCCAAGAGTGAGCACTTCTAGGAATTCACCAGCCAGTATATTCCACTGTTGGAGAGGGAAGAAAAATGCTGTCTGAGAAATGTCTTTGCTTGTCAACAAAATGATGATGCCACAACAGCCACTGTCAGATCCTAAAACCATGGCTGCTTATTACGCCAAATACAACCATGGTCATTCTTCTGTGTAACCATGTATGCACACATGCTCATGCTCAGACTTTCTGTCTGACTTTATGAGATAAGACACAAACACTCTCAAAATCTTTTTCAATGACCTCGATGATTGAGGTACTTAAGAGAATCATTACAGTAGAACTAAATAGTGTTTTGGCTGCTATTAGCTAAGAGTCTTTGATCCATTTTGTTATAGTTAGAAAGACTTGAGCGGGCTCTCCGTAAAAGATGTTGTACGCACTCAATCTACTTAGTGAGAGACAGCAAGCCAACTCCTTCGGATTTCCTGGCTCTTCAACATAAATGTACAAACATACCAATACGGTGAGTGTAGAGAGCTGTGTCTGACCCCGATATGTGGGGTAATGACCTTTGAGTCAGTGAGATGAGAATACAAGAAACTCAGGTCCTTGGCAGAGATGGAGCAGTTTTATGCAGGTGCTTTCATGTAATGTTCTAGGCCCAACTCAGAAAACAAACAAATCAGATACATCTCTGCCTTGAGAGATCAGGAAGTGGGCATCTCTGGTTCAAGCTAGAATGATGGCAGGACACAAGCCACTATGGTTTGACGGTCCCCTCTAAAACTCATGTTGAAAGTTGACTGCCAATGCAGCAGTATTGAGTGGTGAGGGCTTTAAAGGGTGATTAGGTCATAAAGGCTCTGCCCTCAGGAGTGGATTAATGCTGCTATCAGGGGAATAAGTTAGTTATGGGGGGAACAAGTTCCTGATAAAAGAGTAAGTTCAGCTCCCATTTTCTCTCTGTCTTGAATACTGTTTCCCTGTCCACCTTTCTGCTATGCAATGATATAGCACAAAGTCCCACACCAGATGCTGGTGCCATGTTCTTGGACTTCCCAGCCTCTAGAACCATGAGCCAAATAAACTTCTTTCCTTTATAAATTACCCAGTCTGTGGTATTCTGTTACAGCAACAGAAATGGGCTAAGCCAGACTCCATGGCAAGGAAATGGTAGTGTGGGAGAACAGCTTAGCTGCACTGCAACTGTTATGGAGAACACTGGCTAAGCATCATGTTTCCATCATTATTCTAAATTCCGGTGATAGGAAATAGAGAGAAACATGCTACAGTTTTAGAAGTGGTTAAAGGAATAGAGGATCTGGGCTCAAAAAGAACAAATCAGTATTCCTACTGTAAATATGCCCCAATTACATCCAAACATTGCATATAACTTAGGTGATCAAATGATATGCATGTTAATAAATAGCTTTAGGTCTATAATTTTGATTTTTAAAATAGATATTCAGTCTATAATAAGTACCCTTGTGCAGATGATAAATTTAAGAGCAACAAATTGTGGAATAAGTGCTCACACAATAATCAATATTTGTGTATTAGTTTTTCTCATCAAAAACTAATACCCAAGAAAATGGATAAGAAAAACTAAAGCCACACCATCAGATTTTCAGCTCTTTCGTCTCCACCTCCCCGCTAGCCAACCTGGCTATGCCCTACAAAATTGCATCGGTGTCTCCAGCACTGTGCAGAGTGGGCTGTGCTGATCCCAGGGCCCCAGACTGAAGGGTCTGGAGGACATTGCGGGCACAGCTTGAGTGCTTCTCATCTCTGTCATCAGCGCTGTGTCAGTGCTCTGCACAGGCCTGCCTCTCACCACAGCAAGATGGGCCTCAGATTGTAGCAGATGACTGTGGCTTCTCTGAACTCCATAAAGAAAGGCTTCTTTGTAAAGGGGATTTTGATCCCAAATTCAATTGGCCAACTCCCTCCTCTTTCCTCACTCCCTCGCGTTCTTCTGTCTCTCCCTCATTCATGTTTTAAATCACGCTAACTTGCTGCATGGAATGAAAGGGCTCTCTCATTCTCCAAACCCTCTTTGATATTCCTCCAAACAAGAGGCTACCTCAGACAGTGTGATGAAGGGATTAGAGGACAGGTAGGAGAGTCAGAAATACCAGACTTTAAACCCGACCTTTGCTGTGTCAACTTGAGTAAGTCCCTTAACCTCTCTGAGCCTTTGTTTCCTTACCTTTAATGCAGGGCTAATCATCGTGAGCTAATGCGTGTTCAGAGCTTAGCGCCTTGTCTGACACATAGTGGGCTTCAGGGAATGGTAGTTATTAAAGCAAAGTGAAAAACAATGCATGGCCTCTAGGTATCCTTGAACTGTTCAGCTTTGAGCTTAGGCGGCATTTCGCGGCTTCGGCTGCACATCAGAATTATCTGGAGAGCTTTGAAAAATCCAGATGCCCAGACCTTACCCCTGCCTTATGACATCAGAATCTCTGAGGGTGAGACTCAGGCATCAGGTTTTTTGTTTGTTTGTTTGTTTGAGAAGGAGTCTTTCTCTGTCACCAGGCTGGAGTGCAGTGGCACCATCTCAGCTCACTGCACCCTCCACCGCCTGGGTACAAGTGATCCTCCTGCCTCAGCCTCCCAAGCAGCTGGCTGATTACAGGCATGTGCCATACCACATTTGGCTAATTTTTATATTTTTAGTAGAGATGGGGTTTCACCATGTTGGCCAGGATGGTCTCGATCTCCTGACCTCGTGATACGCCTGCCTTGGCCTCCCAAAGTGCTGGGGCTACAGGCGTGAGCCACCGCGCCTGGCTGCATCAGCCTTTTTTAAAGCTCCCCCGGTGATTCCAGGGTATGGGCACCCTGGGTAAGGAAGCACTGGAAATGAAGCCAAGTGATAAACCTGCTCAGGGCACCTTCTGTGTTGCCGCAGTACCGATTACAAAAGCTTGAAAGAGACACCACATATAGCCCAGAGTCAAGATACCCAAACACCAGGCAGCTGGGAGCAGAGTAGAGAGCACTGCCAGCTGCAAAGGGGCCCAGCCCTGCCTGGGGACTGTGTGGCCTGTGCGTCCCTCCCTGACACTCTCTATGGACAAATGGAAGTGCTCGGCTTCCCTCTGCCTGGCAGGAAACTTGGAAGCCCTGGTCAGCTCCTTCTGTTAGGGCCACAGCTGTTTGTTTCTAGCAATGAGCAGTCCCTACTCCCCGTCACCTTAGGAAACCTCACCGTGCCAATGCTTCTATTTTCAGGCCATCATGCTGCCTTCATGAATGACCTCTGGGAAATACTGAGTAGTCCCCAGTGCTATTTACCTTTCTGCTCAGGAAACAGACAGGGAGTTCAGCAGACCCAGTAGCCAGTGGGCCCCACAGGCTAATTATACAGATGACACACGTTAAAAAGAAACAGGAAAAAGAACCAGGCTGCACTCAGTTCAACAGGGAGCCCAAGGGTGGGATTTTCCAGAGGCCATCAGCACCCTGCCCTCTTCTGCTTTTCTGATGCTGGGAGTTGGCTCTAACCCTGTGAATCCACGGGGAGTTCCTGGAGATGGAACTTGGGTGGTGCTTTCTTAAGGGGCTGTGGCAGAGAATAGGGTTAGGGGTTGGAGCGGGGGGTAAGAAGACTAGTATAAGAGAACAAGGCTTTAAAAGTATAAAGAGTATTTTGGCTTTTAGAATGGGATGTGTGGAAGAAAGTAGGAAAAACAAATTAATTGAAAGGGAGAAATAATGTAGAATGGAAAAGTTAAAATACAAGTGAAGAAAAGATGCTGAAAGTGATCATTTTTTGGTAATTGAGTAATAGGACATGGGTAACTTTTTTCTAATTAAAAATTAATCAGTACAGATTAAAAAAATTTTTTAACTTAAAAAAACGATAATTCCAGGTGAGATCATAAATTGGTATAATCAGCCAGACATGATGGCTCATGTCTGTAATCTCAGCACTTTGGGAGACCAAGGTGGGCAGATTGCTTGAGATCAGGAGTTCAAGACCACCCTGAGCAACAAGGTGAGAACCTCTCTCTTTAAAAAATAAAGTAAGATAAAAATAAATTAGCATAACCACTTTGGACACCAGCAATGACTACCCATTCGGCATTCTAATTTGAGGTAGATCCCTAGGTGCAGATGTTCCCCACAGACATGGAGAGTGCTCATGAAGCACCTTCTATGTACCCACAAAAATTTAAAATAAAAAAGTTTTTAAAAGAATGTTCAAGAAGAAACCGTTCATTAGAGTCAAAACTCAGAAACATCCTAATGTCCGTTGACAAGAGAGTGGATAAATTGTGGTATGCAAAGGACTAAACAGTAGTGAGAGAATGAATGACAGCTGCATGGATTAGAAAAAAATGAATCTCATAAGTGGAATATTGAAAAACAGCATCAATCACAAAAGGCTGTGAAAAAGAATACACAGTTTTATACCATTTATACCAAGACCCTCTGCAAGAAGGCAAAATATTGTTTAGTGATATCATATGCGATTTTAAAAAAACTTCTAAGCCCACAAAATTCAGAATAGTGGTTATCACCTCTGGGAGGAGGGAGACAGGAAGATGCAATCAGGATGGGGAGATTATAATCTGAATATTCCATTTTTTAAGCTGGGTACAGCATGTTTATTTTGTTATTCTTCTTTAAACCATACACATCCTATAACCTCTAAGTGTTGCATTTTATAATATTTTCAAAGCCTCAAGAGGGGAAGATTATGAAATAACAAGGAAAACAAGAAAGGAATAGAGGAAGATTGCATGTGAGAAAGAAAATGATGACTACTAGAAAGCCATCCTGTTGAAAAGGCAAGAATCAGGCTTTGGATTGAGTTGCCACAGTGTTTCCGGGAGTGGTTAGGGTCTGTGTGCCTCTGCACAGGAAGCTGGTGTTGTGGGGGCCCGCAGGTCTTACCTGTGGCTCGCAGCTCTGCTGTACCTTTATACTGTCCTCGAGTGATTGAGCATCCTCACAGGGCGCTGTGGCTCACACATGTAGTTCCAGCACTTTGGGAGGCTGAGGTGGGAGGATCGCATAAGCCTAAGAGTTTGAGGCCAGCCTGGGCAATATGGTGGAGCCTTGTCTCAACAAAAAAAAATCCTCATGGTTTCAACAACCATTAATATGCTGATAATAACCAAAGTTTTACCTTAAAATAAGTCAAGAAGTCATTTTGACTGAGCTCCAGGCTCCCCTCTCTAACTGCTTAGAGGTCATCTCCACTTGTCCATTCGCATAGGCATTCAGGCTCAACCTGCCTGGAAACAAGCCCTATCTTCCCTTCTACATTGCCTTTCTCTATAATTCTTCTCACTGCAAATGGCACTGCCACTCTCCCAGTGATTAGAATCATCAGTTGTCTTTGTCACCTTTCTTCATCCTCTTGCTCCATATTACTATTTATCAACCCCTGATTTTGTTTGTTTGTTTGTTTTTGAGATGGAGTCTTGCTCTGTTGCCCAGGCTGGAGTGCAGTGGTGCAATCTCGGCTCACTGCAACCTCCTCCTCCCAGGTTCAAGCGATTCTCCTGCCTCAGCCTCCTGAATAGCTGAGATTACAGGCATGCGCCACTGTGCCTGGCTAATTTTTGTATTTTAATAGAGACAGGGTTTCACCATGTTGGTCACACTAGTCTCGAACTTCTGACCTCGTGATCCACCCACCTTGGCCTCCCAAAGTGCTGGGATTACAGGTGTGAGCCACCGAGCCTGGACAACCCCTGGATGTTTTAATGCTCCTTTACATCTCTCAAGTCCTTTGTAGATTTCTTCCCATTGCCACGGTCACTCCCAGAGTTCAAGCCTCTCGCTCTCAGATAACTATAACAACATCTTACCTAGTCTCCCAGCCTGTAGGCTTGATGCCCTCAACTCTCCCTCCACCTGCCACCCAAAGAATAGAAATCTAACATGAGACCCACCTGCTTAAAACTTGAATGGCTGCTTACCACCTACAGGATCAAGTTCAAGCTCCTTACCGTTGTGTGCAAAGCCCGCCAAAATCTGCCCCATTCTGACCTCTCCAACCTCATCTTTGCTCTTCTTTACTCAAATTTTATACTACTGCCATATAGAATCATTTGTAGTTCACCACACACATACAAATCCTCTTCTTTTCTTATATTATACAATCTGTCTCTAATGCCCTCCCGCCTCAACCCCAGCTACTCATCCTTCCAAGACCAATACATTGTATACTGAAGAAGCTGCTTGCTTCTTAGGGCTGGCCAGTTATTGCTCAAGTTAAAATGTAGGCCCAAGATTGCCAGACATTCCATTTTGTTCCTAAGGGACATAAAACAATCTCAATTTTAATAAGAAATCTGCCTACGATTTTTTTATGTGAAATTTCCCAATATTTCAACATTATCTCATGTTTTTTGCAAACATAGAGAGTTAACAAAACATATCTGGAGTCTGGATTTAGACTGTGAATCACCATGTTGCAAATTTTGGTGAAAATATTCCACCCTAGCGTATCTAGATTTGCTTTCTAATAATTTCAACTAAAGATCACATATTTTTCTTTCTCTGAGAGTAAAGCTCGTAGCTCTCCATACAGATTTAATCAATAGATTGCTCAAAACAGCAGAAGCCAGATTTAGTCCACATTTTTAGAAGAAAATACATTTTATGACTTAATATAATACTTAAATATTTAAAAATATGCAAATACGGTGGCATATATTGGATTCCCTGTTATAAAATATTAAAGAATGTTCTCAAATCATGAGAGTACTTACACATGAAAGAAGAAATTTGACATAGTTCAAGCATCCTTCACCTTGCCCTCAATCTTGGTGTTGTGGGAAAGTTGAGTCACATGTTTCCTCTCGTGTCCCCATCATTCCATGGGACAGCCCCATCACTGTACCTGCCATATTGTTCCACATTCATCTGTGTTAAGTGCCTCTCTCCTTCAAAAGACTATAAACTCCTGGCAGGGTCTAATAAAGTACCTACAGGACTGTGAGGAGACTTAGTGATATCATACAGTCAAGCATCTAGAACAGTGCCTGGCCGATAGTAAGGAATGCACAAATGCTTTCCTAAAAATTAGTTTTTAGTCTAGTGTAGTGTCTCTTTTATAGGACTTATAATGACTGAGTGAAAAAAATAAATGAATGAAGTCAATTTGATCAAAAAAGTCTAGTGGCAATGATATATATGCCTCCTAGTAACAGCCACAAGCCAAAGTAAAATCTTCTATTCATACATTCCTCAGGGATTCCCAAACGCAAATCAAATCTCATTAGAACAAACCTGGGGACTGTATAATTGCTGTGGTACATAGGCCACCAGCTGGGGCTTGGAAATGTTTTATTGTATAGAGATTTATTTTTGTTGTTGCTATATGTGTTGTAATTGGATTTAACTAAGAGCTCTTCTAAAGCATGCATACACTCACAAAACCCATGAGAATGGAAAGAAAATATATAAGACAATAATCTCATGTCCATATTTTTCCATTGATAGAACTACAACCTATGCAGCAATTTCCAACATGCCTCAAGGGACTGGAGTCCTTGGCTTCTGATCTGGCATAACGCCAAGAAGACAACTTCTGGTTTTAAAAACGATGTTTCTAAATTATTTCTAATGGCATACTAGCCTTGTGCCTGAAGTAAGGTCCTAAGGGAAGAGAGAAGAGAGGCATTTTAAGACATGATTTTGATCCATCCCGAATCCCGTTGCTTAACAAATTAAGCTAAGTGAAAATAATTGAGGAAATCCAGATAAAGCAACGTCACACACAACTGAATTTCCCCTCTGTGGAATCCCAGGACATTTTCCGTAGAGTTCGAGAACAACCTGGAATGGCAAGCTCCTATCTACGTACTTAATAATGCCTCAATGTCTAACTGGCTAAATGTGATCCATTAAAATTCAACAAGTAACGAAGTACCAATTCTGTGCAACTTACTGCGCTAGCAGTGAGGATGTCGCAGTCTGAAAGCCACAGCCCCTGTTTACCAAGAGTTCTCAGAGGGAGAAACCAGCAGATCAACGGGCCGTTATGGTACACTATATCCATGCTCCCTCAGGGAAAAGCTAGAGAGTGCAAAGTTGCACTGCTTGTCTATAGTTGCAAGTGAAAACCCAGCAGGGCCTTCATAAGAATTTACACAAATCCCTGCTTAGATTTGCCCAGAGTGTTTTAGAGGAATGCAAACCTTTCCCTTAACAAAAAGAATAAAACTAAAAACCACACCTAATCATCTCTTACTGAGATGTCATCCCAGATTTGAGTTAGAGACCATTTAGTGTTTCAAAGCAAATGGGTTTGAAAGCTTGCTACGATTTCCCCTATTCAGACAGTGTCTGATCTTGTTTTTATCCCTGCTTAGTTATTTGCTAAAATGATATCTTGTGGCAGTGAGTTCTCCTGGGTGACTATTCACTGTGAAAGGGAAAGGACTATTTGTTTCATGGGTTTAGACTCACGGGGAACCTTTATTCTCTTGCTGAGAGAGAAGCAAAGTTAAGCTGGTAACAGCAGCTACAAGGGGTCATTCATGGCTCTGCTGGGGATATGAATGGGGAAGAGAGGGTCAGGGATTCTGGCACCTGGTCTCCATTCGGGCTTCCCTGTATGAGCCGTTTTAATCATTCAACATCTTCATCTATGAGAAGAGAATGAAATGTCTTTTAAATATGCTTACATGTCACACAGTGCCCGTGTACTGGCAGAGCAGTCCTTTCCTCTTTAGGGACACACTACAGCATCATGGCACACAGATCAATGTGGAGCTAGCTTGGGGAAACACCAAAGAGTTAAAGGCCGTGGATTCTACCATGTGTATTTCCACTTCCACTTCCACTTCTCCTCAGGGAGCTTTTTTCCCCTGCCTGTAACCACTTCATTTGCTCAGTCTTTGGATAGTCTTTTGAACAAAGGGTTTTGACATTCCATCAGCAAATCAATGCACTTTTGGGTACCTATATCAGGTCTCAGACTAAAAATTCTAGGGTAAGGTTTCTCTAAGAGGAGTCCAGGAATACAAAGCCAAAAGTAAAAAGATAAGTGGATTTTAACTTAACAGAGTATGAAAAGTTTATCAATATAGTTTCAGATTGCAACTTGCAACTAATCTTTAAAAGAAGCTATCACTTCCATATCGAAGCTAATCTTTTTTTTTTTTTTTGGAGACAGAGTCTTGCTGTCGCTAAGATGGAGTGCAGTGTCATTATCTCGGCTCACTGCAACCTCTGCCTCCCAGGTTCAAGCGATTCTCCTGCCTCAGCCTCCTGAGTAACTGGGACTACAGGCGTATGCCACCATGCCCCGCTAATTTTTTGTGTTTTAGTAGAGACGGGGTTTCACCATGTTGGCCAGGATGGTCGTGATCTCCTGACCTTGTGATCCACCCACTTTGGCTTCCCAGAGTGCTGGGATTAGAGGCGTGCACAACTAATCTTAAAAAAAAGTATCACTCGTCAATATTTTCTGTAGTATCAAAAAAGAACATCTGCAACTATTTAAAAGGCTAATACAATGCTCTTCTCTTTTCCAACTACACTTCCAAATGGTGCTGAGTTGTTTTAACATACTTCAATTAAAACAACACATTGTAAGAGATAGAATGCAAAAGCAAATCTGAGAATCCAGCTGTCTTCTATTAAGCCAGACATCACAGAGGTCTGAAAAATGAAAAACAATGCCACTTTTCTCACTAATTTTTGTTTGTTTTGGAAAACACAGTAATTTTCCTAAAAATACACTATTTGTATTAATATATATTAGGCATGATATTACATTATTATTTTCAAATGAATTAAGTAACTATTTTTAAATGTCTCTGTTTTGGTTTTTTGTCATGACAAGGTCTCAGCTCCATCACCGAGGCCAGTGTGGAGTGGTGCCATCACAGCTCGTTGCAGTTTTGACCTTGAGCAATCTTCCTACTTCAGCCTGCCAAGTGGCTGTGACTACAGGCATGCGCCACCAGGCCCGGATAGTTTTTTATTTTTTATAGAGATGGGGTCTTATTATGTTGCCCAGTCTTGTCTCAAACTCCCGGACTCAGGTGATCCTCTCCCCTCAGCCTCCCAAAGTGTTGGGATTACAGGAATGAACCAGGGTAACTGACTTCTGGTTTACTTTTTTTGTTTGTTTTTGTTTTTGTTTTGAGACGGAGTTTTACTCTTGTTGCCCAGGCTGGAGTGCAATGGCACAATCTCGGCTCACTGCGGTGGAATGGTGCGATCTTGGCTCACTGCAACCTCTGCCTCCCAGGTTCAAGCGATTTTCCTGCCTCGGCCTCCCGAGTAGCTGGGATTACAGGCATGGCCACCACTGCACCCGGCTAATTTTTGTATTTTTAGTGGAGACAGGGTTTCACCCTGTTGTCCAGGCGGGTCTCAAACTGCTGTTTTCAGGTGATCTGCTTACCTAGGCCTCCAGGAATGCTGGGATTACAAGCATGAGCCACCGTGCCCAGCCTGGCTTAGTTTTTAATACACTAAATATCAACAGATATAATCAATGTAAGTAAGCACTTTGCTGTTTCCAGTAATTTTTAAATTAAGCTTTTTATTTTGAGGTAATTATAGATTCATATGCAGTTATAAGAAGTAGTACAGAGAAATATTGGACACCTTTCACTCAATTTCCTGAGTAACAGTGATAACATCTTGCGAAACTATAGTACGTTATCACAAGCAGAAGATCGACACTGATCCAGTGAAGATACAGGATATTCCCATCCCCACAAGGACTCCTCATGTTGCCCTTTTACAGCCACCCTGCCTTTCCTCCAACCCTGATCCCTTCCCTAATCCATGGCAAACACTAGTCTGTGCTCTATTTCTATAATTTTGTTATTTCAAGAATGTTACATGAATGCAATTATACAATATTGCGTTTTGGAATTGCAGTTTTAGAATTGGCTTTTTTTTTTTTTTTAACTCAGTGTAATTCTCTGGAGATTCATCCGGGTGCGTATGTCAACAGCTCATTCATTTTTATTGCTGACTGGTATTCCATGTACGGATACACTACGATTTGTTTAGCCATTCACCTACTGAGGGACGTTGTAGGCAAGGTGTCATTTTCCTCTGGCTGCTTTCAAGGTATTTAATTAATTAATTTTAGTTTTCAGAAGTTTAATTATAATGTGTCTTGGCATGGATTTATTTGGGATTATCCTGTTTGGGGTTTGCTTGGATTCTTGAATCTGCAGTTTACGTATCTTGACAAGTTGGGAAGTTTTAAGCTATTAGGTCTTCAAGCTCTTTTTCAGCCTTCTTTGTCTCCCTTCTTTCCCTAACCTCAATTACATAACTCTTGGAGCTTTTGTGATAGTCCCATAGGCCCCTGAGGCTCTGTTCACTTCCTTTTCAGTCCATTTTCCCTCTGCTGTTCAGACAGAGTAATTCCCATTGCTCTGTGTTCTGGTTCATTGATTCTTTCCTCTGTTCTCTCCATTCTGCTGTTGAGCCCAACCACTGAGCTTTTTATGTCTTTTATTGTACCTTCCAGTTCTAAGATTTCTATTTGGTTCTTCTCTGTATCTTCTCTTTCTGTGCTAAGGCTTTCTATTTTTTTGTTTGTTTAAAGCATCTTCAAAATTACTTGTTGAAGCATTTTTATCATGTCTGCCTTAAAATCTTTGTCAGACAATTCTATTTTCTTGTCATCTTGGCATTGGCATCTATTGGTGGCCTTTTTTTTTTCATTCAGCTTGAAGTCACCCTGGCTCTTGGTATGATGAGTGATTTTTTTAATTAAACCTGGACTCCTTTGCACTATGTGACTTTGGATCTTACTTAAATCATAGGTTTTGGCTGGCTCTCTGATGCCACTCTGACATGAAATAAGGGAGAGCAGCACCTCATCACTACAGGTGAAAGAAGCCCAGGGCTCCTACTCAGCTCATTGACAGCCAAGTTGGGGATGTCATACTGCCAGCAAGGGTGGGAGTTCTAGCTCCCTCCACTGACACTGTCGTGAAAGTGACCTCTTTACCTCTAGGCAATGAATGTTGTGTGCTCTGGTAAACTTTCTCTGACATTACCCTATCAGGGAGGGGGAGGGGTTCCTGCCTCATTGCTTCCAGGTGGGGGTGGATGTTCAAGTGCCAACATGGTCTCTGTGTGTGTGTGTGTGCGTGTGTGTGTGTGTGTGTGTGTGTGAGAGAGAGAGAGAGAGAGAGAGAGAAACGGTTTGAATGTTTTGTCTCCTCCAATTATGTTGAAATGTGACCTCCAATGTTGGAGGTGGGCCTAGTGGCAGTTACTTGGTTACAGGGGCAGATACCTCTTGAAGGGATTGGTGACCTCCAGGAGGTAATGAGTGAGTTCTTGCTCTATGAGTTCATGTGAGATCTGCTTGTAAAAGAGTGTGGCACCTCCCCGATCTCACTCTTGCTCCCTCTCTCACCATGTGACATGCCTGCTTCCCCTGTGCCTTCTGCCATGGTTGTAAGATTTCTGAGGCCCTCACTAGAGGCAGATGCTGGCACTATGTTTCATGCACAGCCTGTGAAACCATGAGCCAAATAAACCTCTTTTCTTCATAAGTTCCCAAGCTTTAGGGATTCCTAACACAGAAAACTGATACCAAGGAGTGGGGTGTTGCTATAAAGATACCTGAAAACGTGAGAGCAGCTTTGGAGCTGGGTAATGGGCAGAGGTTGGAAGAGTTTGGAGGGCTCAGAAGACAGGAAGACGAGGGAAAGTTTGGCACTTCTTAGAGACTTGTTAAGTGGTTGTGACCAAACTGCTGATAGAAATATGAGCAGTGAAAGACAGGCCGAGGAGGTTTTAGATGGAAATGAGGAAGTTATTGGGAACTGAAGCAAGGGTCACCTATGTTACACCTTAGCAAAGAACTTAGCTGCATCTGTCCATGTCCTAGGGATCTGCAGAAGGCTGAACTTAAGAGTGATGACCTAGGGCATCTGGTGGAGGAAATTTCTAAGCAGAAAAGCATTCAAGAAGTGGCATGGCTGCTTCTAACAACCTACGATCAGATACAGGAGCAAAGGAATGACTTAAACTTTGAAATTTATATTTAAAACGAAAGCAGAGCATAAAAGTTTGGAAAATTTACAACCTGGCCATGTGATAGAGAAGGAAAGAGCTTTTGGCCAGAGAAATACAAGCGGCCTGTGAAGTAATCACTTCCTAGAGAGATTTGCATGACTAAAAGGGAGCTAAGTGCTAATAGCCAAGACAATGGGGGAAAAGCTGCAAAGTCATTTCAGAAGTCTTTGGGACAGCCATCATAGGCCCAGAAGGAAGAACGGTTTCTGGGGCCAGGCCCAGGGACCCACTTCCCTTTGCAGCCTCAGGACACAGCTCCCTGCATCCTCCCTGCTACAGCTGCAGTCATGGCTCAAAGGGCCCCTGGTGCAACTCAAACCACTGCTTCAGAGGACACAGCCACAAGCCCTGGCAGCTTCCACATTGTATTAAGCCTGCAGGTGCACAGAATGCAAGAGAGAAGGAGGCTTGGCAGCATCTCCTAGATTTAAGAGAATACATGAGAAAGCCTGGGTGCCCAGGCAGAAGCCTTCCACAGCAGCCAAGGCCCTGCAGAGAGCCTCTTCTAGGGGAGTGCCAAGGGAAAACGTAGGGTTGGAATCCCCACACGGAGTCCCCAAACAGCTGGGGGCTCTTGCACTCTGAGCCTGGAAAAGCCACAGGCACTCAACTCCATGAAAGCACCCACGGGGGCTTCACTCTGGAAAGCAACAGGGGCAGAGCTGCCCAGGCCTTGCGAGCCCACCCCTTGCATCAGTGTGCCCTAGATGTGGGACATGGAGTCAAGGATGATGTTGGCACTTTCAAGTTTAATGTCTGCCCCGCTGGGTTTTGAACTTGTGTGGAGCCTGTTGCCCCTTTCTTTTGGCTGATGTCTCTCTTTCAGAACAGGAATGCTTGCCCAATGCCTGTGCTACCACTGTATCCTGGAAGTAAATGACTTGTTTTGACCCTACAGGCTTTTACAGGCTTAAAGGAACATGCCTTGAGTCTCAGATGAGACTCTGGACTTTGGGCTTGGGACTTTGGATCTGGTGCTGAAAACAAGTTAAGACTTTGGGGAACTCTTGAGGAAGGATGATTGCTTTGCAGTGTGAGAAGGACATGACATTTGGGGGCCGGGGGTGCAATGATATTGTCTGGATATTTGTCCCCTCCAAATGTCATGTTGAAATGTAATCCCGTGTTGGAGGCAGGGCCTGGTGGGAGGTGCATGGGTGATCAGGGCAGATCCCTCATGAATGGCCTGATGCTGTCCTTGGGATAATGAGTAAGTTCTCCCTCTGTGAGTTCACACGAAATCTGCTTGTTTGAAAGAGTCTGGAATGTCTTCCTCTCTCTCTTGCTCCTGCTCTTGCCACGTGGCGTGCCTGTCCTCCTTCACATTCTGCCGTGATTGGAAGCTCTGTGGGGCCCTCACCAGAGGCAGATGCCAGCACCATCTGTACAGTCTGCAGAACCATGAGCCAAAATAGATCTCTTTTCTTCATAAATTACCCAGCCTCAGGTATTTCTTTATAGCAGCACAAATGGACTAACACTGTGTGTGTGCGGTGTGAGTGTATGTGTATGTGTATGTGTGCATATATATGTGTGTTTGGTGTGCGTGTATGTATTAGTGGGTATATGTGTGTGTGGTGTGTGTATATGTGTGTGATGTGTATGTGTATGTGTGTATGTCTGTGTGTTTTGTGTGTATATGTGTATCTGGTGTGTGTCTACTTGTGTGTGGTGTACATATGTGTGTATATGTATATGTGTGATGTGTGTATGTGTTTGGTGTGTATGTGTATATGTGTGTATATGTACGGTGTGTGTATGCATGTGTGTTGTGTGTGTATGTGATGTGTGTATGTGTATGGTGTGTATATGTGTGTATGTGTGTGGTGTGTGTACGTGTGCACATGTGTAAATGTGGTGTGTGTGCATGCACGTGTGTATACATGTGTGTATGTGTGGGGGGCGTGTGCCTGTGTGTGTGCACAGAGAGAGACCCAGAGGCTGACAGAGATGACATCCTGGCTCCCTTCGCAGACTTCTCCGACAATAGCCCCCTGAGGGTGCTGAGGTGCCTCGTTATAGCCTCGTGAGAGTAGAGGCCTAGGCTCCCCACCTGCCTTGCTAGCCTGGGCTTGGGTGTGGCCGTGGGTTTTGGCAGGCCTAGAGTGATTATGTCTACAAGTTTTCTGTCTGGTTTCGCTACCCCTTTCCTGGTCTACTGGCTAGAGAGAGGAGGCTTTTGTTGGGGCTTTTCTGGTCTGTGCCCATTGATGTTTCCAGGTTGCCCGCTTCTTCAGCTCCAAGTCTGGAATATGTGGGGCAAAAAGTGATCCCAGGAACTTACCATTGTGTGACTCCTTGGGTCCTGCGGCTCCCAGCCAATCTGCCATCTTCTGTTCACCTTTCAGAGTTTTCTTATGTTTGTTTCACACGGAATGTCTAGAGTTGTTAGCTGGACATAGTGGGAGAAATATGGAATTTTGTCTAATCTATCTTCCCAAAGCAGAAGATTCATCAATAGCTTGTTAAGAGTGTGAAGACTTTAGCTGGGCATGGTGGCACACACCTGTAGTCCCAGCTACTCAGGGGACTCAGGCGGGGAGATTGCTTGAGCCCAGGAGTTCCAGGCTGCAGTTTGCTGTGATCACGTTGCTGCACTCTAGCCTGTCTCTTGAAAAAACAAGTGTGAAGAGTCCCGAGTTTGAGAACCTCTGCTTTAAAGGATACAAAGCGCAGTAAGTCACAAATTCTTGCTCTTGGGTTTATAATCTTGCTGTGAATGTGACATATTAGAAATGTTTAACATTTAGCTCTTTATGTTAAACTATATGTTTTTTCAAATAAAATAAGCTATATCCAATTATAAATAGTCACAACAATCTCTCTTTCTGGTTACATTGTTATTTTAGAGGTTCGCATTTCTGTTTCCTACCCAGCATACCACACTGCATCACACCACCCTGTAATGACAGGATTAGCAACAATTCGTATTTGCATAGCCTGTGACACTTTACAAAGTACTCCCATGTACCTTATGACATTTGATCTTCACCACAGCCATATAAGGTCAGCAGAACAAGTATCATGATTACCAGGGCTGACATTCTCCTGGCACACATCAGCACATTTGTACTGGCTGCTAAAATAACAAGATGCTTCTGTAAAAGCTGCTACCCTGAGCCCCCAGCACCCCCTGTTACTCTGCACCACCCTCTCCTGCTCATGGTCTCCAATCAGAGTTTTCAAGAATCAAAGGCCCTAATCTTTTTTTTTCTTTTGGAGACGGAGTCTCACTCTATTGCCCAGGCTGGAGTGCAGTGGCACAATCTCGGCTCACTGCAACCTCGGCCTCCTGGGTTCAAGTGATTCTCCTGCCTCAGCTTCTTGAGTAGCTAGGATTACAGGCACCCGCCGCCATGCCCAGATAATTTTTTGTATTTTAGTAGAGACGGGGTTTCACCGTGTTGCCCAGGCTGGTCTCGAACTCCTGATCTTGTGATCCGCCTACCTTGGCCTCCCAAAGTGCTGGGATTGCAGGCGTGAGCCACTGCACCTAGCCCAAATGCCCTAATCTTTTAAATATTATTTTATTTTTTTGAGACAGGCTCTCACTCTGTCACCGAGGCTGGAGTGACAGGCAGCTCACTGCAGCCTTGACCTCCCGGGCTCAAGTGATCCTCCCCTCTCAGCCTCCCCAGGTGTGTGCCACCACACCCAGCTAATTTTTGTAATTTTTTGTAGAGATGGGATTTTGCCTTGTTCCCCAGGCTGGTCTCAAACTCCTGGGCTCAGGCAGTCCTCCTGCCTCGGCCTTCCGAAGTTCTAGGATTACAGGCATGAGCCACCTCGCCTGGCCCCCTGATCTTTCCTGAATCAAGGAGTAGAATGACAGTGGGGTTGCAGCCCCGCCAAGCCCCACCCCTGTTCATTCCTGCCTCTGTGCCTTGGCACCTGCTGCTCCCCCAAATGACCTGGAGCACCCACCAATGGAGCCTCCTCCTGGAACCTGAGCCCACGCCACTCTTCCCCCTTAAACTTCCTTTCAGAACATCTCATCGTGCACTGCATACATCAACTTCACTTATGGGGTATGCTGGGGAGGGGACTCCATAATGAATGATACATGTAAGTTTTCTGTTTTCCCCCAAAGATCATATGCTGCTTGAGGAGGAGGACCTTGTCTTAAAATCCCAAATGATGGCAATGTGGTGCACATAATGGGTTCTCCAAAACCCATAAAAAATACTGACTGGTGGCAGGTTATCAGATGCAGAGCACAGGATGTCTCGGGCAGAAAGATGCAATCACCCAACAGTTTCTGCTCTCTTTTTTCTCTTGTTGGTTTTCCACCCACATAAAGTTTCATACACATGTGCACACTCGTGAAACAAGATCTGCATGACTCCTAATTAATTACTCTGGTGCCCTTGGACATTTAAGCAAAGGCTTTCATTTGACAGTTATATGATTGGTGTGTGCTCACTCCCCGTACAATTTCTTCGGGTATAAGTATTTTTTAAAAATAAAGACGAATGGCATAACCCTGACGAGTTAATGGGAAAGGGAGTTTGTAAGCGGAGCCCTTCACTCTGACTGAGAGTATCTAGTTGGAAAGTCACTGGGAGAACCAAGCATCCGGCTGCACAGTGTCAAAGGCTCCAACTGGCGCTACCATGTCCCTCAGGGGCTCTCCAGGACAGCACGATCATCTTCAGAAAACGTCACATGAAATCCTCTCCATCTATCCCCACCTCTCCAGACGGTGTGGGATGACCCTGATGAGATGAATTGGTTTCTCATTTCTGAGACCTGACAGCCTGAGATAACGCGGACCACAGCCACAGCCGGGAAGACCTGCGAGGACATGCTCCAGATGGAAGAATTTGTCTGGGCCTGAGGCAGCTGCATACAGAAACTGGGGATCTTCAAGGGGGTTCCCAAGCTCACTGCTCCTCAGAGCCTCTTTCTGTTCTGCGGCTGGGGCTGCTTTTTTTGAGTCTTTGGAGGAAGAAACCATTTCCATCCTACTTGATTCGGAAGCTACCTGTTGGTGGCTGGTGATGCACCTTGACCCGCAGTTTGCTTCTCTCTTGAGAAAGACACCGTGAGAAGGTGGAGAGGAAAGTGAGAGGATTAAAGATGACAAAGACGGGAGAAAGGGGGAAGAGGAGGCTGTGAGAAAAGGAAGTGAACAAGAGTTGCCCAGCCAGCACAGAGGAGTCCTGGGCCTGCGGGGACACGCCGGCTCCTGGAGGCACAGACAGGGTGGCTCAGAGGCACTCTGTGACCAGCACCTCCGGGTTTGCTTTTCTAGGACTGGAGGCAAGAAAACAACTTGAAGCATCAAACTTCCTGTCCCTTTGCTGATGTCAGAGAAGTTGTAGGTGTGAGCAGATGTGCTCTGCGGCAGGGCAGAGATAGCAGGAGCTGCGGGAGGGCCAGCCCTGAGGGGCCCAGGGTCTTCAGCCCACCTTGTGGATGGTGCCTTCTCTCTCTGCATCTCTCTCTCTCCTCCCCCATCACCCCCACATGCAGAATGCCATGCTATGTACCCCCTTTCCTCTGTACTCCACTCTTGCCTGAAGATCTCAGATGATATACTCCACTAAATTTAAAAACTCATCTCAAAGGCTCTGCCCAGGTAATGTGTGTCTTAACAGGTGTTTTGAAGACAGGCCCACACCCCTAGCAACACCAGCCCCTGGAGCAGCTGCCAGTGGAAGCAGCCTGGGTTTTGTGCCCCCTCGAGCCCACCCTGAGGGCCTGCGCCTGACCCTCCCTCGCATGCTCAGGGTTCTGGTCTTTGCTCTTTTCCTAGAGACTTCAGTTATGAGAATTTGCTTTTATCTATCTGTGTTATTTTTGTTTTGTTTCTTTATTTGTTTTTTGAGACAGGGTCTCTCTCTGTCGTCCAGACTGGACTGCAGTGGTGCAATCTTGGCTCAGTGCGACTTCTGCCTCCCAGGTTCAGGTGATTCTCTTGCCTCAGCCTCCCAAGTACCTGGGACTACAGGAATGCACCACCACATCCGGCTGATTTTTGTATTTTTAGCAGAGACAGGGTTTCTCCATGTTGGCCAGGTTGGTCTCAAACTCCTGACCTCAAGTGATCCGCCCGCCTCAGCCCCCCAAAGTGCTGAGATTACAGGCATGAGACCTTTACATAACTGTGATTGCGGGTGGCTCAAGTGTCTAAAGAAAAACAAACAACACAAAACCTCATATATTTCTTCCTATTGTCAACATTTCATCCCCCAAGGGTCGGTGAGCTCTGAGGAGAGTAGCTTTCCCAAAGATAATTATATCTTTAAGAAAACTGCAGCACTGTTCCTGAATGTGCCATGCCCAGGGGTTGTTTATTTCATGGGGGCCACACCCACTGTTTCATCACCTGATGCACCCCGCAATTCTGGTGTCCAGGAGGCACCCTCCTACCCTCCACGCAAGGCAAGCACCACAGCTGCTCGGGGCGTGACAGGCCTGAGTGGGAGAGCTCCCTGGAGTGGGGGCCCGCTGTTCTACCTGCCCAGGTGTGGGCGGCTCAGGTGGAAAAACAATGCCCTCTTTCACAGGAGGCAGGTGGCTTTGTTGCAACATAGCATGAGAAGAGGCAGGCCTCATACTGTGAGAGGCTGTTCTTGTAATGGAAGAAAATACATCTCCAGAGGGAAGGAGCTGATTGCGAGCTGTCCATGTGCCCAGCCCTCACGTCACTTCAGGGCTGAGAACCAGCAGGGATACTCCAGCCCAGCAGAACCGCTTGTTAAAATAGTGAAATGCTTTGGTTCTGTGTGGCAAATAGCAGCTGTCCGGAGTCCTCCCATGTCCCAGGCACCTGAGCCTACATCTGTGAGGTCCCTGGACCTTCCCAAGCCCAGTTGCTGAGGATTCATATCAGGGCCCTCCAGGAACTTGCTCTTCCCTGATGGGTCAGGCCTGTCAATCTATCACATGATTTTTAGTGGTACCTCCTTCATAAAACCTCCCCACCCCACAACCCAAATCGGAATTAATTGCTCCTCTTAAGAAGTCAGATAGAGCTGGGCACGTGGCTCATGCCTGTAATCCCAGTACTTTGGGAGGCCAAGACGGGCAAATCACGACATCAGGAGTTTGAGACCAGCCTGGCCAACATGGTGAAACCCCATCTCTACTAAAAACACAAAAAATTAGCTGGGCATAGTGGCAGGCGCCTGTAATCCCAGCTACTCGGGAGGCTGAGGCAGGAGAATTGCTTGAATCCAGGAGGCAGAGGTTGCAGTGAGCCAAGATCTGCACTCCAGCCCGGGCGACAGAGCAAGACTTTGTCAAAAAAAAAAAAAAAGAAGAAGTCAGATAGCATGTTGCTTACACATTGGGCCTTTACCACAGCCTTTTGTATTATGTGTTATTTCTATGCAGTATGGTTGTTTACTTTCAGATCTGTCTCCCCCTTTAGACAATGCACCCTTCCCAGGATCCATGCACCATTCGCCACAGCACCTAGCACAGACTGAATGCCACATAAGTGTTTGAGATACTGGTTTGAATTAGTAGTGGCCTGGAGGTGGGAAAGCAGGATGAGAACAAAGCCCCACGGGGACAAGCGACATGTCCGTGTGTGTGTGTGCACACGGTGGTGGTGAGCGGGTATTTCTGCCATCTCTGCAGATCTGAATGTAGGGATGAAGATGAGTGGTGGTTGGAGGTGGGGAAGCCATGAAGCAGAATAGCTTGGGCTAAGGGTGGCCAAACTGGAGCCACCACAGGCCTCCCAGGGGCTCTGGCTCTCATCATATCAGACTCCTTGGCTCTGCTCAAACGGAGGCTGCCTGCTGGAACGTTCACTTCTTTTCACTGGGACTCTGAAGGAAAGCAACTCTATGCAGCTATCCTTGAGGCAATTGGTTGGAAGAAACCCCGGAAGGCTTCTAATTCAGCCTTGTCCCCGAAAAATGGATAAAACAACCTAGCACTGAGCTCTCTTCCCATGGCCTCCTGATGGTGATGCTGTCCACAGAACAGGGATGCTGCAGAAGCCAAGGGGAGCGAACGTGCCCAGAGTGGGCTTCTCGGAGCCCTGCTCTGGCTCCGCTCTGCCCTGGTGGAGGGGCTTGGGCTGGAGCTCAAACAGGGCAAGGACTGTCGATCCAGATCTGGGTTTTCTGGAGTCCAAATCTTATCCAATTGGGGGCAACAATTTTTAAGAGAAAGCATACAAAATTGCAAACACAAAATGAGGTACAGAGCTTTGGAAGGAGCCTGTACAAGGAAGGATCCGAATCTTACAGTTCATGAGCTTCACAATAAACTAACCTCTGGGGCAACTTAATCGGGGGGAGGGTGTGTTGGTTTTCTGCGTATTAGCTAGTGCACCACAGTACCTCAAACTGGATGGATTAAAGCAGAGGAAATTTATTGTCCCACAGTTCCAGAGGCTACAAGTCCTAGGTCAAGGTGCCGGCAGGGCCATGCCGCCTCTGAAAGCCGCAGGGGAGTCCTTCTTGACTCTTCCTAGCTTCTTCGGGCTTGCTGGCAGTCTTTGGGGTGCCTAGGCTTGCAGCTGTGTCACTCCAGTCTTTGCTTTTGTCCTCCCACAGTGTTCTCCCTGCGTCTGTGTTCACGTGGCTGGGTACATATAAGGGCACCGGTCATCCAGGATTAGGGGCTCCTCCTACTCCAGTATGACTCCATCTAACTGACCACATCTGCAACAACCCTATTTCCAAAAGAGGTCACATTCTGAGGAATTGGGGTAACAGCTTCTCTGTTTCAACATATCTCTATATTGGGGATGGGGCACACAATTCAAACCATAACAGGTGCAGGAGGGGAATGGGGCAGCAGCGGAGTGGTGTAAGCCTTGGGATCATTCTGGAGCCTTAGGGTTGGGAGGTCCCCAGTGGCTGCTCCGCTGGGCTCTCTGGGTAAGAACAGCTTCCACCCCTTCCTGGGACCACCTGGAGGAAACAGAATCTCAGCAGACAGCCTGCTGGCGGGTGCTGCTGCTTCATTTTTACTCTCACAGACTCGCAGCAACACATTATTAGTCCCAAGGAACCTTGGTGATTTCCCCTGGAAGCCTTATGCATGCTGGTGAAGGCAGGCCCACGCATGTGGGTGGAGCATGTGCTGGAGTGAGGTCCACCGAAGCTCTGGTCCCCAGCATTTGAGAGTTCATAGCCTGGTGAAACACCGAGAATGAAGATCTGCCAACAAAACCACGTGCCAAAGCTTCCAGAGCCACAGGGCCACGAAGGTCAACTCCCAAATGCTTACCACACTCAGTGAAAGGGTGGATAAACAGGTGGTTAAAGCAGCAGGTAATTTTGGCTGGACTGCATCACTGTTTATGGTTTTCTTTCCTCTAAGATATTTGCCCTCTTAATTATGTTTTGCTTAATCTCCAAAATGAATTTACGTTCCCTGAGCAGCCTGCAGCACAGGGGTGGGAGCAGCCCAAAGTGTTCTGGGCGGCAGGGAGAAGCCGGATGGGATTAAAAACAGACAGATCATCACAAAGTGGGCGCTCCACATGCATTCAGTAAACCCAGCCAGCCCAACAAGGTCAGCCATGGGCTGGTCTGGTTGCTTCAACATTCTAATTAACTGGATGCCAGAGACGCCGCGCCATTTTCAAAGAATCAAGTTCCAGTGAAATACACCCAAGGTTAAAGTGCTCCAGAACACAGCCCATCCATGCTGCTTCATCGACACCTCAGAATCCAGCAGGGGCCCAGGGACATCGCCCTGAGTGTAAATTACCCATAGATACAGCACTGCACTTGTGAGCCATGTGGGGGACTGGCTACCTCTTGCTGGCCCTGTGCTATAACATAGAAGCTGCCTCTTAGTCACACCAGGAATAATAGGCTTTAGGGTTGTTTGGATTCTAGATTAAGAAGCAATGTTAAAGTGGAGAGTTGATTGTATTTGTATTTGAGGTCATGGAACACAGCACACTGGTTGACCAGTTGTGTTAAGAGCATGTTTGAACTTGCTGAGCAGGGAAAGGCAAGCTCTGTGTGACCCACCCCCACCCCCACCCCCACTCACATGTGGGAGAAAGACGGCTTCTCTGACCCTTGGGTGCTGCCATTTAAGACCCTCTGTGACTCTTTGCTGGCTTTTGTGCCACCCTGCTGTGGACTCACCAGCTTTCACTGAAAGGATCAAAGCCTCCACCCCTTCTGCCTCTTAGTCCCCCAGACCTTACGTCTTGCTTTTTGTGGCAGGACAGTTCTCCCTCTCCCACACTTGCGCTCAGCAGCCATCTATCAGAAAGCAGGGCTGCCCTTCAGAGTCCACTGCCCACCACGACCTTCTGACAGTCCTGCTGTCAGCTCCAGCCCCAGGAGGACCCACAAAACAGCAGCTTACAGATAGGCACAGTCTGCTGCCCCAAGAAGATGAAACAGGTTGTAGCCTATGGGAAAGCTCTTTTTGCAGCTGTCACTAGGCTGACATGAGAGGAGTGCTTGCAGTGTGGTGGCTGAAAGCTGTTTAGTGTTGTCTGCTTTATGTATGTCACCTTACTGTGGGCCTTGCATTTATCCTGCTTGGAGACAGCCACAGCACTGCAGACTGGAAACATCTGCTAGAAAATGAATATGTGATCAGTAGGGACCACGTCAGTGTCTGCTCTCATTGTAACCCAGTGACTGGCACAGTTAAATGAACAAGAGAGTAAACAAACAAATGATATCAAAATGAGAGGCATGACAATCAGAACAGAAAAGACCCAGGTGAACCAAAGCAACTTGGCAAGGCTCTGTGAAGGAGCTGATCCCGCTTAGCTCTGCATCCCCACCCAAATCTCATCTAGAATTGTAATCTTCACATGTCAAGGGAGGGACCTGGTGGGAGGTGATCGGATCATGGGGGCGGTTCCCCCATGCTGTTCTCCTGATAGTGAGTAAGTTCTCATGAGATCGGATGGTTTTAAAAGTGTGGCACCTCCCCTACCTCCTGCTGCCATGTAAGACGGTCTTGCTTTCCCTTTGCCTTCTTCCATGATTGTAAATTTCCTGAGACCTCTCCAGCCAGGTGAAACTGTGAGTCAATTAAACCTCTTTTGTTTGTAAATGACTCAGCCTCAGGTAGTTCTTTATAGCAGCGTGAACGTGGACTAATACAGAGTGAGACCTGGGCTGAGCAGCTGAGACTAGTGGGATTTAACCAAGAAATGAGAGGGAGAAACCAGAGCCATTACTGTCAACTATCTTCCAGGGAGAAAAAGGCCAGTGCCACTAGGGGTGTTGGTAGCTCAGTTAGTTAGCGACCATCCTCCCCCAGACTCAGGGTGATTATTTCCCCATGGGACCAAGCCAGATCCTGACATGGAAGCTTTAGGAATCTGAGATCATACAGCACAGCCAGCTGGCAGAGGCCATGTGATAGTGCGCCAGGCAATGAGTGTGAACTCACGTTCTGCTCAGGCAATGGGGCCCTGAGTGGATGTGCTTTACGCTCTGGAGGAGAAGGATTAGGAAAAGTCAACATCACCTTCCTCCTTAGTACCCTGGACTCTTAACCACCTGCACTGACAGGTTTTCCACTCAGGCTTCTTGGATTTCCCTGAAGGAAATTTTCAACAGCACCACCTACTCCCAGTGTCCCATTTTGGTTCTCACACAGGCTCATTAATTCCACACATACTTATCCAGCACCTGCCATGTGCCAAGCTCTGTCCCAGCAACAGGCATGGTGCTAGGCAGGCAGGATCCTTGCCTTGGTAGAACTTACAGTCTCCAGCAAGGAAGACAGAGAACAAACAAGGAAAGGGAGGGGAGGGAGGGAGGAAGGGAGGGAGGGAAGGAAGGGAGGGAGGGACGGAAGGAAGGAAGGAAGAAAGGAAGAAAGGAAGGGGGAGGGAGGGAGGGAAGGAAGGAAGGAGAGAGAGAGGGAGGGAGGGAAGGAATTGCTGGTGTTTGTTGGTATGAAAGGCACAATAAGGAACATCAGCCAGAACAGCATGACAGAGCATGTAATAACGTGCATGGCAACTTTAGATATGGTGGTTGGTAAAAGAAGGTAGTGCTGAAGAAGTGACATTTGAACTGAAAGTTATAAGTAAAGAAAACTCATGCTAAAAGTCAGTAAAGAAAGATAGGGAATTAAGTTTCAAAATTATACCAATTAGACATTGAGATGAATTGTTATTAACAAGAACTAACCAAAGTAGCTTAACTAAGTTAGAGGGTTATTTCACATAAACTAAATACAGAAGTAAGCAGCCCTGAACTAGTACAGTAGCTCATCAGGGTCCTAGCTCTTTCTCCCCTTCTGTTTTACTCTTTCTAGTACCTGAATTCTAGCTTTACATTCACATCATGGCTCAATATAGCTGCTAGAGTTCCAGCTATCACATCTGTGTTTCGGGCAGAAAGAAGACAAAGGGTAAGGAGAAATGAGGGCACTGCACAGTTATATGTCTTCTTTTGAGGGAATTTCCTTGAGAATGCCATCTAATGAATTCTCATTTACATATCTTTAACTAGAACTTGGTCTCATGGCCACAACAATAGGCAAGGAAGGCAGAGAGAGATAATCTTCTAGCAGGGAACTCTGTCACTAAGATATTGGTAGCTAACTAGCCATCTTTGCCACCAGAGTCTCAAAGATGCCTCCACTCCAGACCCCAAGAGCACAAGCTTCTGCTGACAACACTGATGGGATAGAGTTTAAACTTGGCCACATCACCACAGGTGGCACTGAGGATCTAAATCAGAACTCAGAGGCGGGCTGCTCCCCTAGCCTACAGAGCCCACCCTCAACCTTCCCAAGTTCATCTCCCTGTATTAACTTTGTTTGGACGTATGCTATTCTTTTCCCTGAAGAACAGAGAATGAGTTGGGTTTTTTTAAAGTGCTTGTAGTAGATTTAATAGTGGCCACTTAAAGATGTCAAGTCCTTATCCCTAGAGGGTGTCAATGTTATCTTATTTGAAAAAGGCATCTGTGCCGATGTGGTTAAATTAGGGATTTTGAGATGAGATTACCCTGGCTTATGCAAGTAGGTCCTAACTGCCCTTGCAAGTGTCTCTATAAGAGAGAAACAAAGGGAGTTTTGAGAAGCACACAGAAAAGGAAAGGAGGTAATGTGGGGTGCAGGTAGAGATTGGAGTGATATAGCCACAAGCCAAGGAACGCCTGGGGCCACCAGAAGCTGGAAGAAACAGGAACCATATCTTCCTCCAGAGCCTTCAGAGGGAGCCGGCCCTGCCAGCACATTGGTTTCAGACTTCTGACTTCCAGAACTGTGAGAGAATTCATTTCTGTTGTCTTAAGCCACTCAGCTTTTGGCACTGTGTTTCAACAGCTTGAGTAAACTAATCTGGTAGTATGCCAGCCTGGGGAAATACACCAGCCTGGAGAAATATACCAGCCTGGGGAAATACTGAGTTGGAGGCACATCTTCTACTATAGACTGGTGGGTTGAGATTTTTGATTAAAAAAATTAAATCACAGAAAAACTGGTAGACAATAGAATATATGTCAAATGTGTGAGAATACAACAACAAAAAAATCTTCAAAGGAAAAAATGTCCAAATGTAGACATAAAATTATAAAACTTGTATAAGAAAAATGATGAAATGAAAATGTTCAAAGCATAGGTGACAAGACTACAGAACTAGAGTAGAGGAAGAATGCATTTAAGTTTGTGAGCAAAACAGCTAGATCCAAACATATAGGGCAGAAGTATATGAGCAGTTATCACAATGGGAAATTCAGTGAATGAGCATGTGACAGCATAGTAAAAATAGTTGCTTTTCATTGTGTCAGATTCCATGGTAGACTCTTCAAAAACACCATCTCAAATCCCTGCACAAATCCTGCAAGACAGATATTCTCCCCATTTTATAGTTATGTAAACTGAGACCCCAGGAGTATGAACAAGGCTTAGGGAGATGGAATCTGAACCTACGTCTGAAGAAATCATTATCATTGCAGATAATTGTTCATTGATTTATTAAATATTTCTAGTCCACTCTGTAGAAACGGGCACTGTGCTGGAAGGGGACGTTAAAATGGATAAGATGACTCTCTTTTCCTTGGAGACCTGGGATGTAAAGGGACAGGTAGAAAAGTGAGCTGTCAAAGACAACAGTGAAGAGTGCTGTGATCACAGCATGAGAGGATTACCAAAGCTGCACGGCTTGGAGACGCCCATTTGCATTCAGACTGATTTTCGGCTAACATCCAACAGCAACCCCAGCTTTGGAGAGCAATTTTGCAATTCATAGCAGGAGCCACAAAGATATGTATACTCTTTGACCTAGTAATGCACTCCTAGAAATTTATCTTAATAAAATAATTCAAAAGAAATTTTTAAAAAAACATGACACTGTATGATTATTGTAATATTGAAAAACTCATAGGAAGCTGAGAAGAGGCAAAGGGCATTTTGAGACATCCTGGGACAAAAGTTTGGGCATGTGTGACTGATTGATAAACAGGAGGAAAGGTAGTTCAGCAGGACTGGTCAAGCTATTCTGTGACCCAATGCCTTGGTGCCCTGATTTCCCCAGACTTGTCCATTGCTTCTGCCTGAGTCACAGATTTAGCCTGTCCTGGTCCCAGCACGTGTCTCCGTGAGCAGCTTCAATTCTGGCCTAGTCTGTGCACACAGCCAAGAAAGCCAACATGAGGGACACATGTTTTAATAGATTAGGGAAGATAAACATGATGAACTATCATTCAGTCATTTCAAAAGACATAATCAGGAAGGCTCTCTCGAAACATGGAAAAATGTTTCACAGCAGAGACAGCCTAGATGACCATAAGGGGAAGGATGTAATGGTTTGCAGTAGAGTAACACAATGGAACGTTATAGCAGCTGTTTTTTTAAAGGTAATTATGAAGACCATGTAGGGAGGTGGAAAAATGTTTGCTATTATGATAAGTAAAAATAGCGGAATACAGAATTATATAGGAACAGACTGTAAAAGGCTTTTCTACTTCTCAAATCTTTCATAGTGTTTTACAACTTTATCATCATGACAATGGAATGTATACAAATAGAAAGTGCCATGCCAAAGTTTCTGAATTAGAGTGGGATAAGTGAATGGAAACTGTAATTTTTCATTAGCATTCTTTCAGTGTTTTTTCAGTAAAATGAAAAATCATTGAAAAGACAATTCATTTCAAAATTAAGAGAACTCTTCAAAACTAGCAGAGATATAAATATTTATTGAATGACTTCAAAAACATTGTTGTGGGCTCTGGTGGTAAAGGGTAAAGCCGTCAGACGCGGTGCTTACCCCCTTGTTTTTCTGTCCCCAGCTTCGTGGCTGAAGAGCTGCAAAGACGGCACCCACGGTTTCTCCTGCTCTCCTGCATGCTCTTCCCACCAAGATGTGGAGATGACCTGGCCTCCCCTTACATCTGGGCTGGCTTATAACTTGCCTTGGCCATAGCATGTGGCGCAGGTGACACTGTGTGACTCTGGGCCTTGGTGTGTGTTTCTTAGAAACACATGCTCCTGTTTTCTCCCTCATAGACGCCAACTGCCATGTACACAAATCCAGCTGTCCTGCTAGAGAGAAAAACCTCATGAAGATAGAGATGCTGAGGGGAGAGAGTTTGACTCAGGCAGCTAGCTCCTGGGTGCTCCAGCCACCTGCGGAGGTACCAGACTTGGGAGCAAGGCTGTCTTGGATTCTCCAGTTCTGGTGGAACCACCGTTGCCAACACTATGTGGAGCAGAGATGAGCCATCTGCATTGAACTCTGCTCTAATTGCAGAACTGTAAGCAAATAAATGCTTGCTGCTATTTGCAGTCACTAAGTTTGGGGATGGTAGCAATAGCTAACTGAAACAACTCTTAATCTTGAATAGACTGAAGGACTCTGGGACCAGGGCCAAGTCTCCCCTGGTTTTGCATTTCCTTTCCCAAACAGAGCCTGGCACTTTATAAATGTTGGATGGATGGATTCAGGTGAGAAAGAGGAGGGCAGCAGAACAGGCATAATGCCTAAATTTTGTTAGGTATATTAAAGCTCCTTTCTATATATTGACTCAGGTAATTCTCATCACAGCATGCCACAGAGAAGATAATCAACTTATTCAAGGTCAAGCACAGTGATAGCTGGGATTCAAACTCAGGCAGTCTGGTCCCCATGCATACACCTATTTTGTTATGTTAAATAACATGATGAAGATTAAGAAGAAGTCTAAATACTGGCTCTTAACAAGCATCTTCTTGAGTAAGTATAGAGAGAACCAGGACAGGATAATTATCAGACGAGGGCCTGTAGCTGGGCTTGGCGAG
Organism: Cacajao melanocephalus; assembly: GCA_963573385.1. Classification (NCBI taxonomy): domain Eukaryota; kingdom Metazoa; phylum Chordata; class Mammalia; order Primates; family Pitheciidae; genus Cacajao; species Cacajao melanocephalus. Next base: position 69,223 of record CAUYLG010044322.1, on the reverse strand, counting down.
GGATGTTCTTGGCATGGGGAGCCTGTGCCTGGTTCCACAGGCCAATGCTGCACACACAGCCCCCTGGGCAGGCTGGGCTCCACCATGCACCCGCAGCCTCCAGATTTCTGGAATTCAGGGTTTCCCACAGGCTTACCTATGCTGGTGGGTAAGTTAAATAATTCACACCGCCCATTAGTTTCCATTTTATATAAACACTATGCTGGAGAAATGGTGACTCTTGACAGGCCTGAACCATCCAGGCCAGGGATTGGAAAAGTATAGCCCAGGACCCACATCCTGCCCACCGCCTGTTTTTATATGACCTGCGGCTAATAATGTTTTTCACATGTTCTAATGATGAAAATGGAGGGAAAAAATCAAAGTATAATACTATTTTCTGACATGTGAATATTATATGAAATTCAAATTTTAGTGCCTGATAGACCTTGGATATTTGTCCCCCCTAAATCTCATGGTGAACCGTAGTCCGCAGTGTAAAATGTGGAGCCTGGTGGGAGGTGTTTAGGTGTCATGGAGCGGATCCCTCATAGCTTGGTGCTGTCCTTGCAAGAGTGAGTGAGTTCCTGCAAGATCTAGCTGTGCATATAAGGCACCTCCCCCACCCCAATCCTCTTGCTCCTGCCAAGTGATGTGGCTGTTTCCCCTTTGCTTTCCACCATTTTCAGTTTCCTGAGGCTGGTGCTATGCTTCCTGTACAGCTAACAAAACCATGAGACAATTAAACCTCTTTTAAATAAACATAAATTACCCAGTCTCAGGTAATTCTTATAGCAATGTAAGAACAGCCTAATACAGAAAATTAGTGCCAGGAGTGGTGCATTGCTATAAAGATACCCGAAAATGTGGAAATGACTTGGGAAGTGGGTAATAGGCAGAGGCTAGAAGAGTTTGGAGGGCTCAGAAGAAGACAGGAAGATGAGGGAATGTTTGTAACGTTTTAGAGACTAGTTAAATGGTTCTAACAAAACTGCTGATAGTGATATAGACAATGAAGTCCAGGCTGATGAGGTCTCAGATGGAAATGAGGCAGTTATTGGGAATTGGAGCAAAGGTCACATGTGTTATGCCTTAGCAAAGAACCCAGTTGCATTGTGCCTCTGCCCTAGGGTTCTGTGGAAGTCTGAACTTCAGAGTGATGATTTACAGTATATGGTGGGAGAATTTTCTAAGCAGAAAGCATTCAATATGTGACCTGGCTGCTTCTAACAACCTACACTAAGATATGGGAACAAATAAATGATTTGAAGTTGGAATTCACATTTAAAAAGGAAGCAAGAGAGTAAAAGCTTGGAAAATTTGTAGCCTGGCCATATAGCACAGAAAGAAAAAGTATTTTCAGGGGGAGAATTCAAGCAGGTTGTGGAGCAACCACTTGCTAGAGAAATTTGCATAACTAAAAGGGAGCCAAGTGCCAATAGCCAAGAACCCGAAGGCCTTTAAGGCATTTCAGAGATCTTAGCGGCAGCCCATCCCATCACAGGCCCAGAGGCTGAGGGGGAAAGAATGTTTCTGTGGGCCTTGCCCAGGGCCCTGTTGCCTTGCACTGCCTTGGAACACTGCTTCCCACATTCTGGCCACTCCAGCTCCAGCCATGGCTCAAAGGGGCCCGTGTACAGCTTAGGCTGCCACTTTGGAGAATGAAAGCCATAAACCTTGGTAGTTTCCATATGGTGTTAAGCCTGCAGGCAAACAGACTGCAAGAGTGAAGAATGCTTGGCAGCCTCCACCTAGATTTCAGAGAATGTATGGAAAAGCTTGGGTGCCCAGGCAGAAGCCTGCTGAAGGGGTGGAGCCGCCACAGATACCCTCTACAAGGGCAGTGTGGAGGCGAAATGTGGGGTTGGAGCTCCCACACAGAATTCCACTGAAGCACTGCCTTGTAGAACTGAGGGAAGGGAGCTGCTGCCCCTAGACCCCAAAATGGTAGAGCCATCAGCAGCTTGCAATATCAGCATTGAAAAGCCACAGGGGTGGAGCTTCCCAAGGCCTTGGGTGCCCACCCCTTGCACCAGCATGCTCTGAATGCAGGAAATGAAATCAATGACTGTTTTGGAGTTTTGAGATGTAATGACTGCCTTGCTGAGTTCTAGACTTGTGTGGGGCCTTGTTCTGGCTGTTTTAGAGACAGAGTCTTGCTCTGTTGCTCAGGCTAGAGGGCAGTGGTATGATCGTAACTGACATCTTTGGAGAGATGCTTTTCCTGGTACTTCCTTTTCTCCAATTTGCCCCTTTGTTTACCCCAAGGTAAACATTTGGGTAAAGAACTATTTACTCCCCTTTTTTCTCCCAGTGTTTACCCAATGCCTATATCTACCCCTCCGGCCCATTGTATCTTGGAAGTAAATAACTTGTTTTCATTTTATAGGCTCATAGGTGAAAGGAGATTCGTCTCAGATAAGACTTTGGACTTTTGAGTTAATGTTGGAATAAGTTGAGATTTGGTGGAACTGTTAGGAAGGCATGATTGTATTTTGCAATGTGAGAAGAACATGAGATGTGGTGTGGGCCAAGGGCTGAATGGATATTTGTCGCTGTTTGGATATTTGTCGCTGCCCAAATCTCATGTTGAATTGTAACCCCCTGATGTTTGAGATGGGGCCTGTTGGGAGGTGTTTGATCGTGGGGGCAACATGGCTTGGTGCTGACCTCGCAATAGTCAGTGAGTTCTTGTAAGATTTGGTTGTCTAGTGTGGGGCCCTCTCTCCCGACTCTCTTATTCCTGCTCTCACCATGTGACATGCCTGTTCCCTTTTTGCCTTCCGCCACAATTGTAAGTTTCCTGAGGCCTCCCTAGAAGCAGAAGCTGCTATGCTTCCTGTATAGCCTGCAGAACCACAAGCCAATTAAACCTCTTTTAAAATAAATTACCCAGTCTCAGGTAGCTCTTTATGGCAATGCAAGAGCAGCTTAATGCAGAGCCCATAAATAAAATTTTATTAGAATATAGCCACACCCATTTACTTATTTATTTGCATTGTTGTTGCTGCAAAGACAGAGTGATAGAGACTGCATGGTCCACAAACCCCAAAATATTTACTAGGTGGCCTTTTACAGAAAACATTTGCCAACCCTTGATATAGATAACATTTCCTATATTGACAGGCTCTTAGCCTGTTTTCTATCTAATTATAAATAACTCAAAATATTATGATATTGACAAGGCCTACAGGTAGGCAGGCTAACTACAAAATACTGGTTATGTTGGAGAGATGCTTTTCCTGGTACTAGGCCAAGGATCAAAAAAGAAGGGTCATAGCCTGAGTTGAGGTATTGTTGCATGACCTTAGCTAGATCTTTTCATCTACCTTATCTTTAGTTTCTCCATCTTATAATGTAATGCTAGCCGCAGGGCTAGTATTCAGATGTCTGCACAAGTGAAGGCAAACTGGTTGCTGAAAATGAAATACTTTGGTAGCTGTTAGTGGATAACTGCTGTCTTCCTAGGAGGCTCCCCAGCAGCCCTGGGCCTTCCCCCAATTTCCTTCATCACCATCCCCCGCCCCGCCCATCAAATGTCTGGTGCCACTGAGCTCTCCAAGATCCCTCGCACTCATTAGGACTGGTCAGAGCCTGGGCCTCGTGGTTATGACGTATTTTCAGTATCACCTCTTTCAAGTGCCCCACACAATATTCCGTTAGTAGGATGCACCCATTTTTCTGTAAAGCACGCGTTCAATCCTTGGGTTTAGCCCAACTTCTAAACTAGGCATAATCATTAGGTTCTGATCTTCTGTCAGACCTCAGTCCCCAAGTGAGCAATTGCAATGGAAAAACATACCCCAACAAACAAAATAAACCTCCTAAATTGAGTTATGGGAAGGAAGGCAAGAATGTGAATATTCACGGACTTCCGGCCCATTTGGATTTTGTGCTGCACAGAGCGCCAAGCCCAGGAGGAAAATGCTGACTAAGCTGGTTGTCTGGAGACAGGGTGGATTCTGACAAGCCCTCTCCCCAGAATCCTCTGCATTTGCTCCTCCAGACAACTCCAAGTTAACGCACCTTCTAGAACATGCCCGCCTGCATCTAATGATTCCTCTGGGAACGGGGGTGAGAGAGAAGTGGTCTTCACCAACATACACCTTGTCCAGCTGCCAGGCCTGGGCACAGGGTCAGCGAGAACTGGGTACATACCCACCCGGATCGCCATCTTGCACCAAGGTGAACTGTATACAATCAGCAGCCCCTTCTTCTGAAATTCGAACCTACTCAGGGAAAGTACCTTAGAGTTGCCCCTCTTAATTAAGAGGGGCAACTCTTAATTTTGCATGCAAATATCCCCATTTCCTCTGCAACTCAAGATTTTTAGGAACTGAGATGTACCACTCCCACTACAGTTTTAACCTAACCTGGTAGGAGCCTGGAGAGCAGGGGTTCAAATTTGGATTCTGACGCTTTCGTTGGGCAATTCACACATCTGTAGGATAGGATTAGCATTTATCCTGCAACCACATAGGTCTGTTTTGAGGATGAAATGAGATGAAGCGGGTAAAAGCTCCTGCACACACAGAGGCTTTGTGTTGTTTATTTTTCACACTCTCATTCTCTCTCTTTTTTAAAAAATCTGTTTTAGAGACAGAATCTTGCTTTGTTGCCCAGGCTGGAGGGCAGTGGTATGATCATAACTGACTACTGCCTCAAACTCCCAAGCTCAAGCAACCCTTCTGCCTCAGCCTCACAAGAAGCTGGGACTACAGGCGTGCATTACCCCCATGATCAGTTAATTTTTTTATTTTTTGTAAAGTCGAGGTCTCATTATGTTGTCCAGGCTGGTCTTGAACACTTGGCCTTGAGTGATCGTTCCACCTTGGCCTCCCAAGGTGGTGAGATTACAGGCGTGAGCTGCTGTGGCCGGCCCCACATTCCCTCTCTTAGGTTGCTCATTTAGCTCTTTTGGAAGCTAGTGAGAAGTGGTTAGGGCCTTTCCTGGAGGAGGAGGAAGGGAAGGGCGAGCCATCTCCCACTCCCCTCTGAAGGGAACAACGCAAAGCTGATGAGAATAAGGCTGAGGTGAAGAACTCCAATGGACCACAGCTAATTTGATTTAATGTTTTAGCTAGCTTTTCTTTATTGAGAAAAGTTCTTACTGTAATTCGTCACCTCCTGTGCTAAACCCTGAGTGGACTGCCTATCTGGACTGCCTATTCTGTCTGTACAGAGCTGGAGACTGAGGCTTGGGGAAGTTCACTGACCCGGGTGCCAGCATCCATTACACAAGGCTGCAGTTTGGAAACAGCATCCTCTTCTCTTTCTAATGGGTAGGACTGATGAAATTAGACCAGAACATAAGAAAAAACCTCAGCAGTTTTCCAGAGTATGTTCCTACAAACACTATTCTTGGCATCTCCCAGATAAAATGTGGAAGAATCTCATTATCTCAACGAAGCCTCTCTTACCCTTTCCCAATCAACTGTTACCCACAAATTCAGTCACTGTTCTGATTTCCAGCAGGCTAGGGTGGTTTCCCTTGTTTTTGGGCTTCCTGTGAATAGCATCATACAGTAAGTGCTCACTTGGTCCAGCGTTGTTCAGATGCCTGTGAGGCTCACCCATGTTGTGCACCTCAGTAGCTGGCTCCTTTATATATAAAGTTCTGGGGTACATGTGCAGAACATGCAGGATTGTTGCATAGTTATACACGTGCCATGGTGGTTTGCTGCACCCATCACCCGGTCATCTACATTAGGTATTTCTCCTAATGCTGTCCCTCCCCTAGCCCCCCACCCCTCAGCAGGCCCCTGTGTGTGATGTTTCCCTCCCTGTGTCCATGTGTTCTCATTGTTCAACTCCCACTTATGAGTGAGAACATGCAGTGTTTGATTTTCTGTTCTTGTGTTAGTTTGCTGAAAATTACGGTTTCCAGCTTCATCCATGTCCCTGCAAAGGACATGAACTCATCCATTCTCATGGCTGCATAGTATTCCACGGTGTATATATGCCACGTTTTCTTTATCCAGTCTATCATTGGTGGGCATTTGGGTTGGTTTTTGAGATGGTGTCTTGCTCTATTGCCCAGGCTGGAGTACAGTGGCATGTGATTTCGGCTCACTGCAACCTCCACCTCCAGGTCTCAAGCAATTCTCCTGCCTCAGCCTCCTGAGTAGCTGGGAATACAGGTGTCTGCCACCATGCCCAGCTAATATTTGTATTTTTAGTAGAGACAGGGTTTTGCCATGTTAGCCAGGCTGGTCTCGAACTCCTGACTTCAGGTGATCCTCCCACCTCGGCCTCCCAGAGTGCTGGAATAACCGTCATAAGCCACTGTACCTGGCTGTTGGCTCCTTTTTATTGCTAAGTAGTATTCCATTGTATGAGTATACTCACTTTGATTATCCATTCTTTTGTTGCTTGAAATTTTGGATTGTGTCTAGTGTCCGGCCTCATGAGAAAAAAGCTTATATGGACATTTTCATATAATTCTTTTTGAAGCATATGCTTTCATTTTTCCTAGTAAATACCTGGAAGCAGGATTGCTCCATGATAGGGTAGATATATGTTAAATTTTAAAAGAAACTGTCAAATAGCTTTCCACAGTGGTTTCACAATCTCTTTCCAAAGTGACAAGACCACTTTGAAAAATTGTTTGGCAGTTTCTCAGAAAGATCTCAGTCAGAGCTTTGAGTTTTCATCTTTTAGAAGCAAAGGCAGGACATGGCTCACCTTTCCCCCGTGTCCTCTTTCACAGAGCCTCCTGCAGCAATGTGTGGTAGTTCCAGCTGCCTGTGCTCTTGATGTCACTTGGTGTCGTTTGCCCTTTTAAGTCTAGCTATTCTAGCAGGTATGAGGAGGGACAAGGGTTATCTTATTCTTTCACCAGCCTCGTAGGCCCTGAGCTTTTGTAGTGATTTCTGTGCCACCCTGACCACTTCTCAGGGAGGCACCTCAGAGCTTCCTGTCTTGTTGTCACCTTCTGGGTCCCCAAAAACATCACTTCCCCATAGTCCTCAGAATAAGACCTGAAATCCTTGGCTGGACTTTCAGGACCCCATGGTCCAGCCTCCACCCACCTTCCAGCCTCATTTTCCTCAGGAGCCTCACACTCACCCTGCCCAGCCCACAGAGCTGTGTGGCTTCCTTTGCTTCTCCCAAGTCCCCTCAGAGGCTTTGAGGGTGGGGGGAATTATTAACCTGAGGTCACATCACTATCTCACTGATATAGCAGCTGCCCAGCCCTGCCACCCACCCTCTCCTCCTCCACTGGGCGTGAGCTGTTAGAAGTCAGTTTCACAATTGCGAGGTGAATGCAGGGGCCCCGGTGCACTTGGGTGCTTTTAGAGGCGGGGTCTTTACGGCATAACAATCGGTGTCCCTCACCCCTTTGCCCTCATCTCCTACTCCTCCCATTTATCTGCCAGATCCATCCTGAGCTAGGAATTAGGAAGTGACACTCCCTGGCTCAGTGCTGTTTTATTTTCAGCTCGCAGCCACCAGTTTCCATGCTGCCTGCCTCGGCCCCGTCCTAGAGCTTACACTGGTGGCAGTTTCTGTCTGGAAACTGTGGAGGGTGTTTTTCACAGAGCCCTGGGGGAAGCATGAGCTGCCTGGTGGCTGGAGAGAAGAGGAGCCAGGGAGGCTGCCCTCCCTGGACCAGCCTCCTGACTGTGTGAATCTGCCTTCTGGGAACTCTTGTCTCAGGCTGTCCTCAAGACCTGTGGCTCACGCTGCTGCTGTTATTAAATTCAAGCAGACTGATCAAGGCAGCTTCTCCCCATCCCACGGCCCCTGCTGCGTGTGTTCCCAGCTCCATGGCTGAGCTGACAGGAGACCCCAGCTCCAACACACCTCCACCCTCGGCATCATTTATGGTGCCATTCCTGAAAATGACACTATGCGGTGCTCTCTAGACATCTGCAAAGCACCCATAATGTATCACAACTGGAGCAGGTGCTGAGTAGACCACCTACTTTGGCTACACAGATATGGAAACTGAGTCACAGAGACATTGAGTGATTTGGGTGCTAGGAGCAAGTTTCAGGATGTGGTTTTGAAACACTATCTTCTCTCTCTCTCTCTCTCTCTCTTTTTTTTTGAGACACAGTCTTGCTCTGTCACCCAGGCTAGAGTGCAGTGGCACAGTCTCAACTTACTGCAACTTCCACCTCCCAGGTTCAAGCAATTCTCCTGCCTCAGCCTCCCAAGTAGCTGGGATTACAGGTGCCCGCCACCACACTCAGCTAATCTTTGTATTTTTAGTAGAGACAGGGTTTCACCATCTTGGCCAGGCTGGTCTCGAATCCCTGACATCATGATCCACTCGCCTCGGCCTCTCAAAGTGCTGGGATTACAGGCGTGAGCCACTGCACCCAGCCAAAACAGTATCTTCTCTTTCTAACGGGTAGATCTGACAAAGCTATCATAGTGTTTCCCAGGGTGTGTTCTTGCAAATAAATCCTTGCTAGATGCTCAGTGGAAAAAAGTGTCCTTTGGTCAAACACAGAAATCATCACATACAGATTGTTTCTAGGATAGGCTCCAAGAAGTTCTGAAGTAGAGAAAACATTTGGCACAGGTGTATTAGTTTGCTAGGTCTGCCGTAATAAAGTGCTATAAACTGGTGGCTTAAACAATGGGAGTGTAGTGTTCCTCTGTTCCGGAAGCGGAAGTCCAAGGTCAGGGTGTCAGCACTCTGGTTCTTTCTGAGGCGTCTCTCCCGGCTTCTGGAGGCTGCGGGCAGTCTTCGGCATCTCTCAGCTTGTAATAGCACCATCTGGATCTCTGCCTCCGTCTTCATGTGGTGCTCTTCCCCTGCATGTGCCTGTGTCCTAACTTCCTCTTTCATAAGGGCAGCAGCCATATTGGATTAGGGCCCACCTGTTCCAGAATGACCTTAACTAACTGCGTCTGCAGTGACCCTATTTCCAAATAAGGTCCCATTCGTAAGTCCTGGGATAAAGATTTCAACATAGGAACTTGGGGTGGGGGACACAATTCAACCTGTAACACAAGGAATTCCCACACTTAATTTAGCCTTAATGGGATTGGAAAGAGGTTAATGGTATAGCTCAGGGTGAACCAGAACACACACTCCCAGGCTAGAAAAACCAGCTTGTCCCTCTGAACCTTCCTCAGACTCAGGTGCCACTGGAAAGTTGGCTGCCCTCCCCGGGATGCCCATGGAAGCATTGCCCATGAAGCACTGGGCCTCATCCCTGACAGGGCAGAATGGGGGCCAGCTGAGGTGAGAGGTGACTCCAAGAGCTCAATGACAGGCAGTTCAGGTCCCCGCCCAGAGGAGAAACAGAATCACTCCACACTTGCTTGTTCTCTTCTGGGGTGTTGAGAGGAGGCTCTCCATCATAGGACCTGCTCCAGATTGAGCAGAAGAAAAATCAGTTCTCTCTCAGTATTCAGCAGCCCCGGCACCATCACAGTTGGGGAAGCAGAGCTCTGGGACAGGTAGGAATTTGTCTTTTGTCCGGGGCATGAGTTTGACACCATCCTCTGGGGCTGATGCAGTGAAGAGCCTCGCTGGCTCCCACTGACATAAGTATCTGGGTGTGGCCTTCCTCCTCCTCCCCACATACCCTGGGGGAAGTGCTCAAGGCTTTCCTGGGGAAGAATGGCTCTGTTGGAGCTCTCTCTTCTGATTATCTCAAGGAACAGAGGAGGAATAGAAGGCTTTTTATTAAAACTGAATGCCCAGCTGGCCCTCAACAAATCACCAAATTTGACATGAGCATCTTATTACCCAGAGGTTCACTTAAATCCCACAGTGGGGAGGCTGTCCTGAGATATTATTGGCACAAAGAGCCACATTGAAGGGGACTACAGGGTGGCATTTAGATGAGCCCAGAGAATCAACCAGGCCAGACAAGAAGGAGGGAACCTTAGTTCTGGAAGGTGGAGGTCGAAGAGGAAATATGCTTTAAATGTAAGACAACATGTGCATCTCAGACAAGGAAAGCATTTTGGAATACTTGAGCTAACAAGTATTTTTCTGAGACTTGGAAAAAGTAGCTGTAGGACAGGTAAAAGCAAGTACTACTTTTTAAACAGGTAAAAAAGAGTTCATTAGCCCAGGATAGAATGCAGGCTGATGATATTATAAACAAGTTTGAGGAGTTTATATCAATAGACAGCCAATGAGTCCGTCATGGAATATCAATGTAGCCACAGGAGGGATAGCTGGGTTCAAAATGTACAGTGGGAGCCACTCTACAATTTTACAAGCTGGCCTTGAGCCCGAAGCTGAATGCAAATCCTTAGTATTTACAAACATGATTCTAGCTTTTGTTTGTTTGTTTTTGAGACAGAGTCTTGCTCTGTCGCCCAGGCTGGAGTGCACTGGCATGATCATAGCGCACTGCAATCTCAAGCTACTGCCTCTCAAGAGATCCTCCAGCCTCAACCTTGCAAGTAGCTGGAACTGCAGACACACAGCACCACACTGGGCTAAGTTCTTTGTATGTTTTGTAGAGATGGAGCTTCACTATGTTGCCCATGCTGGCCTCAAACTCCTGACCTCAAGTGATCCTCCTGCCTCAGCCTCCCAAAGTTCTGGGATTGCAGGTGTGAGCCACTGTGCCTGGCCTGGTTTGATGAACCTAGATCAGAACATAAGAACAACCTGAGCAGTTTCCCAGAGTATATTCCTACAAACACTCTTCCTGCCATCACCCAAATAAAATATGGAAGAATTCCATTATCCCAGTGAAGCTCCCCACTGTCCTTTTTCAATCAATCCCCATCCATAAAGACAACCGCTGTTCTGATTTCCAGCACCCAAGGTTAGTTTTGCCTGTTCTTAAGCTTCATATAAATAGGATCCTATAATAGTACCCACTTACGTCCAGCGTTATTCATATGCCTGTGAGGCTCACCCGACTTTTAGAGGAAGCTTTCCCCTTCCCTCTTCTACTCTGACAACTTCTTTTCTGCTTTACACTTACTTTTTTTTTTTATACTGGCAGTCTTACTGCCATTTCGTATAAGCTGGGTTTCTGCTTTACACTTATAACCACAGGTAGCATAACATAATGGAAAGAGGGGGACAGGCTTACACATAGGAAGGCCAGTTTAAATCCCGGTTTTACCTCTCATGGGAGAGACTTTAGGTCAGTTACTGAACTTCATCTGTTCAATAAGGATGATAATCAAACTAGATTCTTATAAATCAGTGATATAAGTTATGTGAAGTGCATGGAACACAGTAGATGCTCGATAAAATTAGCTCCTTCCCTCCCCCTCTGGGTACTAGAGAGAAATTAGCTTTTCTGAGCCAGGACAGACAAAGCACAGATGCTGGCTAGATGGAGTGGTAGAGAAAATTCATCTAAATGTACACCTCCCTCTTACATCCTTGCTTCTCATTTCCCTGACTTCTCTCCCTGTATAAATGGAGCTCCCATGGGAACTGGAGGTGAAGCAGCCCCTGCTTGAAATGTCCATCTCTTGAGAAACCCAGACAATGACCTCAGGCTACATTCCACTTGGCCAGAAGGCCTGACCAAAGTCAACACTTTTAAGAGAAGGAAATTGTAAATAAATAAAAAGTTCAAACATCTTCTCCTTCTCTCTCTCTGTCACTTGTCCTCACAGGCCACCCTTGTTAAAAGCAGTCTTCTGTATTTGTATAATCCATGAATACATGTTTACATGCCCAACACCAGGAGACGACAAGGGACCGGGAAAACACAGTGCCTGACCTCATGGAACTCACAGTGGAGAAGTAGTGAACATTTCCTTTGTGAAAAACCGTCTTTCCCTTAAACATTTAAGAACTTCTAGGGCGAGAAGGCCTGGGGCCAGGGAGCTGCCTAGACCTTCCTTTGTTCCTCAGTGATGGAAGAGAAAGAAATGAAAGTGCGGTAAAGAGTGGAGGAGAAAGGGGCTTATTTATCAGGGGTGGAAGATGCCAGGGAGAGGAGAACGAGTGGAGAAGCCAGGCAAGAGACCAGAGGCCTGCCCGGTGCAGGAGCCTGGGGACCTGGCCGCAGACTTGCCCAGCACCAATTCCACAGGCCACACATCAGCCGGAGCAAATCATGGCTCAGGCAAGAAAAGGGGAGGATGCACAGGACCCCCATGCGACTCCGCCCAAGAGAGTGCTGGCTGTTCCCACCAGCCCCCAAAGGAAGCTGTGTGGGGTCCCCTAATCCTCTGCTTCCTGGTGGAGGACCAGAAAGAGCTACTCTTTACTTTCCAGAGGATACAGCTGTCCAAGGCCCCCTCCCTGGAAGGTGGAGATTTGAATGAAAAAAGGAGGAAACAGAAAGAAAAGAAGTCCCCCAGAGCAGGCCTCTGACATGCCTACCAGCTTCCCAGCACCCCACTGAGTGGCCTCAGCCTGCCCCATCCACCCACGTGGGGCTCTGTGGCCTGGGGACAGTGAGAGATCAGGTTTGTTGTTTTAAATGTCCTCGTGAGCCATATTTCTTCATCCTAGGCGCTGTTCTTGGAGTGACCGTCCTTAGGCAGCATCCCCCAGCTTCCCCCAGGAAGACAAAAGCTGCTGGAGTGGCTGACATGTGGGGTTTGCCCAGGACTGTCCTGTCTTGAGCATGGAAAGCCCCATGTCCTGGAGCCACTGGGTCCTAGGTCACTCTGGAGCTTCCTCCGGCCACTCCAGCTTTGTCTTTTCCTGAGGGCTCCCCTAGGCAGCCATGGGGTCCTAGCCCCTCTCACTGGTTCTGCCTTCTAGGATTGCCCCGGTCCTCCCGGGCCATGGCAGAGAGAGCTCCTGGGGGTGGCCATCCTGGCGGACTCCGCCACAGCTGCCTTTCCCAGCAGACAGTTCTCTTTGTCATCCTGGCCCGTGTTCCTGAGGGAACGAAGGAGGAGGCTTATCCTGGGGGCTTTACCCACAAGACATATTACATTATCGCAAGATCCTCCTGACCCTCCTGGGAAGGCAAGAAAATGAGCAAAAAACAAGTGGTGGATCTGGGATTAAAATCCACGTCTCGCAAACTCCAGAGCCCATTCCCTGAAACTTAAGAACTAACAAAGGGTTTGTGGGGTTGGGGGTGGTGGGAAGTCATCTGACAGGCCAATGAGGCCTCCCAGGGACACTCCTCCAAATGCCCCACTCTCCCCCATCTCCCCATCCCCAGAGAACTAGAAGAGGTGGTGGAGACGGCAAATCTATTTTTAAAAATCTCTCCAGGGTGTTCTGACGCACCACCCTCCCCTATCACCCTGGTGAGGACCGCGAGGAAGGGCCTGGCTCTTCAAGACAGAAGGATGGGAAAGAGGTGGCCTTGAGCTTCTGCAAATGCATGCAAACCTCCAGATCTATTCTCCAGCTCCTCATTTTATACAGCTCCTCTGGAGGAGGAATGAGGCAGGGAAGGTTGTATATTTCAAGGATGGCTGTTAGTAACCTTCTCAGAAACTCGAGGCTGAGCAACTTGAGCTTCTCTCTGGGTGCAGCTTGAAGTGGTCACCTTTGAAAATAAACCAAGTCCCAAGGCCCATAAGAAACCCTAGGGAGCCTTTAAAAGTCAGAGGAAAGGCTTTAGTCTCCCAAACTCAATAATATTTTTTCTCACTCTCTCTGTAAATATATCAATGCTTGACTGATAATTTTTTTTTTTTTGAGACAGAGTCTCACTCTATCACCCAGGCTGGAGTACAGTGGTGTGATCTCGGCTTACTGCAACCTCCACCTCCTGGGTTCAAGCAATTCTCCTGTCTCAGCCTCCCGAGTGGCTGGAACAACAGGCACCTGCCACCACATCCAGCTAATTTTTGTATTTTTAGTAGAGATGGGGTTTCAACTTGTTGGTCAGGCTGGTCTCGAACTCCTGACCATAGGTGATCCAACCACCTCAGCCTCCCAAAGTGCTAGGATTACAGGCATAAGCCACCACTCCCGGCCTTGACTGACAAATTTTTAGAGGAGCTTAGAACATATTTGCCGCCAGCAAATGCTTAGGGAATAGCCAGATGGTTCAGGATCTCAAGCCAAAATTTCCCAAGAATCTCAATCTCTTTTAGGTACAAAACGGGCACATCTCTAGTCCTTACTTTCAGTCCAGGGAAGTGTTTCTTTCATATTGCTTAATGGATTCCAACAGTGGTAGGATTGCGCTTAAAGTCTGTTGGCTGTAAAATGCAGAAATCTTTGGTCCTTTCTATGATTCCAAGAGCGTGTTTCCCCAGGCTATTGAGAGGAGAAAAAGGAGGCGGTGCCTTGCTGGCTCGAGGCTGCCCTTCCGACTTTCCCATTGGACTCTGTGTCATCCTGGGTCTTGGAAAGTCAGGCCTTTAACTTACATTTATCGCACATTGTACTCTGCACCGAGCACCTTCCAGGGGCCTTCCCAGGAAAATGTGGCCTTGAGGTCCACCCATGCCAGCCTCTTACTTGCCCTGATATTTGATGCCTCTGGCTGGTCACCGTGCCTGCCACGTGGTCGGCACTCACGTCACAGTCGATACTGTGTCTATCACACTGAGCATTATTTCACTCAACTTTCATCAAAACCCTCAATGGGCGTCTTCCCCAAGATGCCTCTGCTTCTTGCTGTCTCAGCTCCCTGTGAAGAACCACAGGCCTCCGAAGCACAAATGACAGATGGAGCAGTGATATACGAGGCTGCCTGGCTGGCTTGCCTTCTTGCACTAGTATGTCATTTGCAGCTCCTAAGCCTGCTGCATTATGAATGAACATGAATCAGATAGGAGAGAAGGTGTCCGGGGAGCCCTCCTTTCTTCCCCTAAAGGAAAAGCACCACTGCCATCTCCTCAGCCATGTGTGATTCCTGTCAGGCCGAGGTGGGAAAATCTCATCACTGACTTCACAATCCGACTGCTGCTGGAGTCTGTAATACTCAGGGTCCAGTCCCCAGGCACTGAACCCACTTTCTAAATGGCATGTGAACCTGTGAATTTAAAAAAAGAAAGAAAGTGTATGAGTCACTGTCCTTTGAGCGAGGGGAAGGCGGAGATCCTCTCCACTCCTTCCTCCCACCTCTCCTTCTCCAGGGCTAAACTGGTCCTCTTTGCAAAGCAGGATTTTCTTGGTGGTGCCTGAACTCAGGTCCCCTTTCGGGCTGGTCCTGGGAGTGTTCAACAAACCAGAACTGCTGGCCCTGTTTGTGGCGGGGCCATGCCATGGGGGATTAACATGGTAGAGCTGGGAGGTGACACGAGGATGGGAGCCTCTTCAGCCACAGGAGCTGTGGAGAAGGACTCTGGTTCCCAAGGGCCTAGGAAGCTCCTGCCATCCTCTCTCCCAGCACCACCTCCCTCCACCTTCTTCCCCTGACCTCTGGCCTCTGCCTTGCCCTGCAGTTTCTGGCCACAGGAACCCAGCTTCACCTGACTTTCCTCTCACTTGGGCTTCTAGCGCAGGCCCAGAGAGCACGAAGTTGCTTTGATCTCACACAGAATATATTGGTTTCAAAGCTGGGCTCCTCTTCCTGCTGGTCTGTGTTCTCTAGAGCTTTTGCCATTTGTTGAAGAAGACTGAATCAGTATCTCCCTTCCCAGAGGCTGCAACCACAGAACAGGAACTCTGGGAAGAAAGAGCCACAGAACGTTTTGTCTGAACCTCCTGTGTGCTCTTTCTATGGCTAGAAGGAGGCACCAGGTGACTGGGTCCAGCACCTTCCTTAGGAAGTCTAGGAGAGGGGAGTGTCATGTTCCATGTCACACAGTTCTTGCCGGATGGGAGCTGGACCCCAGGCTGCTGATTCTGTCTCTCCTTCAAGAGACCATCAGTTCACCCAACTGTATTTTCTATAAGCAGTGACCAGTGTCTAAAGGTCCTTAAATATTTACCTGACTCTTCTCTGTCTTTCACCCACCAGCATGACACATCTACCAGCATGATAGTGCCTTGGGACTTTACCTTGTTGGTTAGGCTGGTCTCGAACTCCTGACATCAGGTGATCCACCCGTCTTGGCCTCCCAAAGTGCTGGGATTACAAGCATGAACCACCGCGACTGGCCTTGACTGACAAATTTTTGGAGGAGCTTGGAACATATTTGCCACCACCAAAGGTTAGGGCATAGCCAGATGGTTCAGGATCTCAGGCCAAAATTTGCTCTCGTCTTCAGCCCAACCCTATGTCTGAACAGTGTCTGACACATAGTAGGAACTCAGCAGATACTTGTGGACTGACTCTGTCCAGTGCCCTGTCCGCGACTCCGGTCTGCTTTAGGAGCCCTGTGAACTCAGTAAGAAGAAACCCTAAACCAAAGACTCACTCAGGTAAATAGAACATCTCATCCTTTCTGGACTCTTACTTCAGTGAACCAGGCTAGTCACAAATGGACAAATAAGGAGAACAGCTCTGTGAATCACTGCTCCTGCCTTTGGCACCTAGAGAGAGAGGTTACCTCACCCACCTCGAGGCAGGAAGAGCTGCTGGATTACTCACCTGCTGGATAGCTCATCACCAGCTGCAAGCTCTCCCTGCGTGTCCATGAGGCGGTGTCGAGAAACCAAAGCCAGTGGCCGAACAACACGTGGAGGCTGGCCCCACTGCAAAATGGCACACACAGAGAGTCCGAGGATAGGTGCAGAGAAGAGGAGCCTCAGGGATGCCTCCTTAAGAGTGGGTGCCCTATCGAAGGCCGGGCATGGTGGCTCACGCCTGTAATCCCAGCACTTTGGGAGGCCGAGGTGGGTGGATCACTTGAGGTCAGGAGTTTGAGACAAGCCTGACCAACATAGTGAAACCCTGTCTCTATTAAAAAAAAAAAAAAAAGAGTGGGTGCCCTAGCCGGGAAAGGTGGTTCATGCTTGTAATCCCAGCACTCTGGGAGGCCGAGGTGGGTGGATCACCTGAGGTCAGGAGTCCAAGATCAGCCTGGCCAAAGCAGAGAAATTGGTTTGGAGGTGTGATATTCAGAGAGGGTGGCTCTTACTTTGTACACTGCACATTTTTATAGCATAAATGTTTGAAATAAAAACTACTATAAATAATTTTTTAAAAGTAAATTCTTACAGGGCACGGTGGCTCACATTTGTAATCCCACCACTTTGGGAGGCTGAGGCTGGTGAATTGCTTGAGCTAAGGAGTTCAAGACCAGCCTGGGCAACAATGATGAAACCCTATCTCTACAAAAAATACTAAAATTAACCGGGCAGGGTGGTGTGCACCAGTAGTCCCAGCTACTTGGGAGGCTGAGGTGGGAGGATCACCTGAGCCCAGGGAGGTCGAGGCTGCAATGAGCCATGATCAAGCTGCTGTACTCCAGCCTGAGCGACAGACAGAGCAAGACCACATTTCACAAAATAAATAAATAACCTCTGGGAATCCGAAATAGCTGTGCTGTCTCCACAGCCTTTGTCACTCCCTCCACTTTCTCTCTGTCTTCCTTTGTTGATGTTGTTGTTGTTTTTTGAGGTGGAGTCTCACTTTGTTGCCCAGGCTAGAGTGCAATGGCGCAATCTCAGCTCACTGCAACCTCTGCTTCCCATGTTCAAGCAATTCTCCTACCTCAGCCTCCTGAGTACCTGGGATTACAGGCGCCTGCCAAAGTGCCTGGCTAAACTTTGTATTTTTCTTTTTTTTTTAGTAGAGATGGGGTTTCACCATCTTGGCCAGGCTGCTCTCGAACTCCTGACCTCATGATCCACCCATCTCAGCTTTCCAAAGTGCTGAGAATATAGGCGTGAGACACCACACCTGGCCCTCTCTGTCTTCCTATTTTACCTAGGCTCTAGGTAGACCCAGGAATTCAAAACTCTGGCTGAAACCATCGCAAAATGGTCTAATTCAAAGATGCAGAAGAAGGTCTGGGCTTCAAACATTTAGCCCCTGGAGGAATGAGGTCAAAGGTTTTATTGACCAAAGGGCCAAATAGTTCACTGGGTTCCATGGACACAAATTGCCCCACCAGCCCCAGACAATCGCCTTCTTTTTTCCTACCCACTTTCCCAGGCCTTTTCTCTCCAGAGACTCAGGCCCAGATTCCTCATTTCAATGACACGCCCTGCTTTCCCCCTTGCAGCAGGCAGTGATGCAGGGCTTCCCAAGCTTTGCAACCCCCTCAACCAGCTTTCACTAGGATTTGCACCCCACTGAGCCTCCTAGGGGTCTTCCTGCAGCCCAGGTAGGGTAGGAAGCGAGGGAGGACAGGAGGAGCTGAAGGAGGCCGGGAAGGAAGCAGGGTTCACCAGAGTACCACAGAGTGAACTTCTTTCTGAAAACCAACTGAATTTGTTCAATTTTTATTTAAAAAGCGTCCTGGTGGTGTTGACCTCTCCCTAAGCAGAGATCCACAGCTACATGTCACTTTAACCAAGCTGGCCTGAAAAATCCCTCCAACTCCTGTTTCTGCAGGAGGGTAGAGAACTTGGCCCTCCTTCAGGAAGGGCTCCGGGCTGCTGGTGGGGGCCCAGGAGGGAAGCAAGTGTGGCCTGCATTGAAGAGGCCATAGAGGCCAACGGTTGGCACCATTTCTAAGCATAGGGAGCTCACTTCTGCCAGGAAGCTGGCTGTAGCCTGGGGTTTTCCTGCTCAGACAGGGCTGTGGGGAGGACAGGTTCCAGGGCCTAGGAGAGAGCCTGGCAGGGCACTGCTGAGGGGAAGGAGGACGGCCGAGGCTGTACCGGTGGCGGCCTTCAACCTGGCCACCTGGCCACGGATCTGAGGTCAGGGGACAAAAGAGGGATTCAGAGGAAACAAACAAACAAACCCAGCTGTTGGGGTGGGGGCCGTGGGAGGAGAGGAGAGACCTGAGGCATGGGTAACCCCTAGACACTTTCCCTGAGAGCAGCAGAGCCTGAAAGTCCAGTTTGGTGAATGGGTGGAGAGGAGAAGAAAATTTCTCTTCAGCAAAGGGAACGTAGAAGTAAGCAGAAAGATAAGTATTTCTCCTGCAGGTAATGAGTCTTCCTCACTAGGGTAGAGTCAAGATGGCCCTACTAATTCCAGAGGCTATGCTTAGGTTTCCACTTCAGGAGACGGGAAAGAAATGGCTCCCTCGTCACGGCCTGTGAGCACAAGAGCAAAGCCAAGCCATCCTCCCAGCGTGTGGGTTCCCGTGGAAGTGCTCTGCCAGAGAGCTGCTCCTGCCTGCTGGCGGGGCCACCTCCCCTCCGTCCTGAGGATGGGGACAGCCAGGCAGCCTGGATAACTTTTCCCAGGGTCTAGTGACCAGGCAGGTCTTCTGTCTTCCAGGCGAGGCTGACAGTCAGCCCAATGGCTTTTTCTCCTTTCTGGAAAACAGCTTTGCCAATGGTTGTTTACGTTATGAGACTGAAGACCCTTATTCCACAGGGGAGGCCCTTCTCTGGCTCAAAAGGGCTCTCTCATTCTTTGCTCCAGTGATACCCTATCCATGGGCACTGCAGAGCCTCAGTTCTCTGGACACCCAGGGCCACACATTTCTACACCTTTCCACAAAGGTGTGTGACATGCTGACCCTGAGGTTCCAAGGTTGACTCCACCCAAAACCCCTTCTCCACTCAGATGGCCCCAGGCACCCAGGTCACACTTCCCCACTCTGCTCCTCCTGCCCGTCTCCCTTCACCACAGCTGCCCGGGACAGAGCCTCAGCTCCTGTCACCTCTACCAAAGTCACAGCCTCACAATCTCTGCCCGCTCTCAGTCTTTCCTTATCAGACACCTCCAGAGAATCTTCTCAAGTGTGGATTTGTTCTTGCCCCTGTGTTCTTTGATGAATTATTGCCCCCAGAATTATGGCCCTGCCTCCATTCTTTCCCCTGCAGCCTCCCCTCCCTGTGCCCCAGCCTCCTGGCCTTAGCCTCCCGCTCCAGAAACTCAGGATCCTTGAGCCACCTGAACACGCTGTGCTGACTTCACTCAGACCTACGCATGGTGGCCACAGCTCAGATTAGCTCCTCACCGCTGCCCTCTCAACAGAATTCAGTCCCAAGAGTCCCTTCCTCCATGCTGCCTGAGTTAGCCAGCACCCCTTCTCTGCCTCCAGTGTCCCAGGTGACAACTCTGTCATTTAAAACAAAAACAAAAACAAAAAAAACTTGGCCAGGCGCTATGGCTCACACCTGTAATCCCAGAACTTTGGGAGGCCGAGGCGGGCAGATCACAAGGTTAAGAGATCGAGACCATCCTGGCCAACTGGTGAAACCCCATCTCTACTAAAAATACAAAAATTAGCCGAGCGTGGTGGTGCACACCTGTAGTCTCAGCTAATTGGCAGGCTGAGGCAGGACAATCGCTTGAACCTGGGAGTCAGAGGTTGCAGTGAGCTGAGATCACACCACTGCACTCCAGCCTGGGTGACAGAGTGTGACTCTGTCTCAAAACAGCAACTACAACAACAAAAACTCTTCTTTATGCATCATCATGACTTATTTTCACAACTCCCTCCCCTACTGGACAGTGACCCCTTGAGACTTTCCAGAGCCCAGGTGCTAGCATAGGGTTGTCACATAATTGACGCTCGATCAAAGAAAAAGAGAGGGAAGAAGAGAGGGAAGAGGAAGGCACTGGGTTAGATGCTAAACTTGAAGCCAAAAGCTTTCCTAAGTCAGTCACAGTGGCTTACACCTGTAATCCCAGCACTTTGGGAGGCTAAGGCTGGTGGATCACCTGGGGTCAGGAGTTCAAGATCAGCCTGGCCAACATGATGAAACCCCATCTCTACTGAAAATATAAAAATCAGCTGGGTGTGGTGGCAGGTGCCTGTAATCCCAGCTACTCGGAGGCTGAGGCAGGAGCATCACTTGAACCCGGGAGAAGGAGATTGCAGTGAGTCAAGATCGCACCATTGCACTCCAGCCTGCGCAACAAGAGTGAAACTGAGTCTCAAAGAAAAAAAAAAGCTTTCTTCAGGTGAAAGCTGTGTCAGGCTCAAAGCCGTGTCTGGGATGAGGAAGGGAGACCCCATTCCCAGGTCTTGCCTATCTGATGGGTACCAGAGAGCAAGGGCTCTTTAAGCTTTGTGGCCTGGACACACTGCTCTTCCCCGCCTAGTCCCTCGAGGCTTCATTTGTATTTGTTCATATTTGTCACAGCTCAAGCTCACTCACTGATTTATAAAGCTACTGGCTGTTTGCTGGGCATCTACTGTGTTAGCTCTGTCTCAGGCACGAGGTGTAATACAACTGTGGGTGAGAAAGCCACTGTGCCTGCCCTCGGAGAACTCATGATCTAGTAGGAGAGACAGATGGTCAAATAGTAAATCAATTCGCCTTTAACTCAAACCATGATGCGGGCTCTAAAGGAAAGGGGCGCACGGCTCTTAAAATAGAAGCCAACTCTCTCCCCAGAGGAGAGCATCTGGAACCAGCACGAAACACGCAGCCAGACAACGGCTCTGGCTCAGCAGGCCCCTCTCCCGCTTCTCCTTCGCCAGCACTGTGCCACCATCTCCTCTGCCCCCCACCCCCCAGAGCAGTCTAGTCAGGACACTGTGTACACATCCGCCTTATGAGGCAACAGCTCCCAAGAAACTCTCTTTGAGGTCCTTAAGGGGATGATGTGGAAACGTTCACAGTAGTGCTGTGTGTGGTAACAAGGTCTATAAGTGACGTAGGTGTCCAGCGTAAGAGAAATGGATAAAAACAATGTGGTGACCCCATACCAAAGAATTCTATGCATCAGGCCGGGTATGGTGGCTCATGGCTATGATCCCAGCACTTTGGGAGGCTGAGGTGGGCAGATCACCTGAGGTCAGGAGTTCAAGATCAGCCTGGCCGACAAGGTGAAACCCTCGTCTCTATTAAAAACACAAAAATTATCCAGGCATGGTGACGCACACCTGTAATCCTAGCTACTCAGGAGTCTGAGGCAAGAGGATCACTTGAACCCAGGAGGTGGAGGTTGCAGTGAGCCAAGATCGGGCCATTGCTTTCCAGCCTGGGCAACAGAATGAGACTTTGTCTCAAAAAAATGAAAAAGAAGAATTCTATGCATTGGGAAGAATTAACAAGCTAAATGTACACAGCAACATGGAGGGATCAACCAAACTGAGTGCAGATGAAGAAACAGAATGAGATTTGCAACATGCTACTATTTATGCATATTTAAAACACACCCTAAACTGTGTTACGTGCTTTACAAGGACACGCATATAGATGATAGATATACATACACACACACACACACATCACATACATAAACACACACATATCTAAGAACAGATATCAAATACATTGTGATGGGTGCCTGCTGGGGAGAGGGCAATGGGAGAGGAGACTAGGGATAAAGGGGGAGAATAAAATAATGCCTGGCATGGAAGGGCTTTGCACAGACTGATAACCGTGCACCAAGAATGGAAGCATGTGGTTAGCTTCCTCTTCTGCTCCTGCAGTCCAGCACAAGATAAGGCAATGCAAAACCAGCCCATGAACCTGTACAAAGCCTGACTGCACGGGCACGGTGATTTCATTGCATTCATTTCAGGGGACTTAGAAATGACTCCAGCCCAATTTCCCACTTTCGGGTTAAGTAACTCAAGGCCCAGAGAGGGCATGTGGGTCGCCCCAGTCACACGGCTCCTTGGTGGCAGGAGGAGAAGGCTCTAGTCCCCAGCTGGCACTCTTTGTGTTCCATCCTCTGCCTGGTTCCATTTTCTGACCGCTCGGCCTAACATTTCCACAGTGCTTGTTTAAAGGGCTTGGCCGTGTTTATCTTAGCACATGGGCGCCGGGTCTGAAGTAATGCACTGGCATTAGCTGGCCTTTCCTATGTGAAGTTCAAGGTGAAGGCCTCCCAGGGGGCGGGAGGCTCAGGTACTACTTTGTTTGTTGTTTAGTGTTTTTTATTTTTCCAGGACAACCGCCTGAAACCTCGGATGAGCTCATTGACTCACCTGGGCAGGTAAGGGCAGAACCTGGACAGGCTCTAAAGGGTGCTCATGCTGGCTGGAGGAAATGACGTCACTGTGGGGCTGAGGGACTTCAGAGGCCCCATCTTACCACAGCCTGTTCAGCATTCTCTCCGAGCCCAACCCATCCAGAAGCCCCTGCACAGGGTGGGTATGCTGTGTTGAGGTCAACAGTTTTGCTGGAACCCATGGACCCATAAAGCTGCTGGCAAGAAAATTGAGCAGCGTATTAATGTGGGCAGCTGGTCAAGGATTATGACAGGACTTTTCCTGAAGCGAGGGTCTGAACAGTAAGTGTCAGAATGCCTCTCAAAGAAGCAGTCTACGGAATGCGTTTCCATCATGACTGCCCCCAAATCCTGCATGGCCCTGTTGTGTTTTTGTTTGTTTGTTTTTGTTTTTTGGAGATGGAGTCTCGCTCTGTCTCCAGGCTGGAGTACAGTGGCATAATCTTGGTTCACTGCAGCCTCTGTCTCCCACGTTCAAGTGACTCTCCTGACTCAGCTTTCCAAGTAGCTGGGACTACAGGCGTGCACCACCACACCCAGCTAATTTTTGTACTTTTAGTAGAGATGGGGTTTCACCATATTGGCCAGGCTGGTCTCGATCTCTTGACCTCGTGATCCAACCACTTCAGCCTCCCAAAGTGCTGGGATTACAGGCATGAGTCACTGCACCCAGCCGTGTATGTGTGTGTGTGTGTGTGTGTGTATGTGTGTGTATTTTAAATTAAAACATTGTATATATACATAGAAAAAATACTGAACATATTGTAAGGATGAAGTTTCATTA
Source organism: Cacajao melanocephalus (assembly GCA_963573385.1). Lineage (NCBI taxonomy): Eukaryota > Metazoa > Chordata > Mammalia > Primates > Pitheciidae > Cacajao > Cacajao melanocephalus. The sequence goes on along the minus strand of CAUYLG010044322.1, from coordinate 45,715 downwards.
ATTGCACATGCCGAAGTAATCAGGACCCAGATCGTGACACAAAACACTCCAGACCACAGAACCCCTCCCCCCACATCCCTCTTTCCCTGCCCTGTATTCTGTTCAGGTCACCACCTGCCCTCCTAACTTCTAACAGCTCAGATGAGTTTTGCATTCCTAGTTTTAACTCCCTGGACACCAGGGTCAGTAGACGTCAGCAGACAAGAAAACCTGTGCTACGTGATTTAGCTCCAAATGTTTGGGGTTCCAACTGACTTGGAGTCCGAGGCTCTAGAAATTCCGTCCTGACACGGATGGGTCATGCCACCAGTTCTACTGGTTACTAGACTGAGTTGGAATTGAGGGCTTGGAAAATTTCTCAGGGAGGCCAATTTATCAACCAGCAGAAGGACGAAGGAAACAACTAGGTAGGCCGGGCGCAGTGGCTCACGCCTGTAATCCCAGCACTTTGGGAAGCCGAGGCGGGTGGATCACCTGAGGTGAGGTCAGGAGTTCGAGACCAGCCTGGCCAACATGGGGAAACACCGTCTCTACTAAAAATACAAAAAAAAAAATAGCTGGCATGGTGGTACTCACCTGTAATCCCAGGTACTCTGGAGGCTGAGACAAGAGAATTCTGTGAACCTAGGGGACGGAGGTTGGAGTGAGCCGAGATTGTGCCATTGCACTCCAACCTGGGCAACAAGAGCAAAACTCCGTCTCAAAAAAAAAAAAAGAAAAATAAAGAAACAACTAGGAACAACCTTTTTTCTTGATGGCTGTGTTTATACTCAGGTTTATAAACTTCTGAGCATATGTTTATAAATATATGCTATAAACATATAAATACCTGAATAATGTTATTTTGAATCTACAGCAAAATAACATTCAGAGTTAGCTCCTGGAAAGAATATTATGTGGTTAAAACCACTATTCAGTTCCAGTATCACCTGTCACTCAAGATTAAAGCCCTTTTAAAACAAGTTCCCTTGATCCTGCTACACTATAGTGAGATAGGCAGGTGACGAGCCGTCTTCCCATTCTGGGCTGCAGAGGCACAAAGGGGACAGGTGGCTTGCTTAGTCACTAAGTCCCAGAATGACTTAGCAGAAACCTGGACGATCAGCCAGGAACCCAGGCTGGCTCCCAGCCCACCCGACACCATCTGACGTCCGTGAGCAGCATCCACAGGCTGAAGCTCTATGCTGAGCCACCCGAGCCATGCTGGGAGGGCCACAGGTTTGAAACGTGATAGAGGTCCCTGGGAGATCCCTGGCCCTTTCCTCCAAGAAGCCTCCATGGTGACAAGTCTTAGAGATATGTTTGATTGTTAGAAACAGCCAAACAGTGAAGCTCCATGTGAGAAGCCATGGTCTGGTGTGCTCAAAGTGCTTGGAGAATTTCTCTTTTGGAAATTCCTTTGGTGTCAGATGATAAGCCATCATTATTTTACCTACAGCTGTATCTCATTTGTGATGGAACAGGGGTGTAAGCCTGTTTGACTACCCACCATATTTCTGATGTGTGTCCCCTTCAGGGAACAAAGCACCAGCCGTTGTCATGAAGCATTCAGGAAATAGTCACAGAACAGACTTCCCTAATAACTCAATTGACCATTTATTGAGCACCTCCTATGCACTTAAACAACCACCCCAAAAGGTAGGCATGGCTTTTACTATTTTACAGATGAGAACCTGTGACTCCCCAAGGTAACCCAGTCAGTAGGTGCAAAGTTGAGATTTGAACCAGGTCTGTCTGATTCCAAAGCTCATGCCGTCACCCATTAGTATTCCCAGGTCCCCAAAGGGGCCCCAGGGTTCTGGGAGGGACTACAAAGATCAGCAAGAGGAGGGCTCTTTGAGCCCCTTCTAGGAGGTGGGTGGAGGCTACTGGCGCAAGATTTGAGCACTGGAGCAGAGTGGTGGGCTGCGATGGGGGTCAACATCCCAACACTCTTACAAAGAACTGTGCCGTGAGAATCAAAGCCCTGATGGGAACTTGGGCATTGAGCCCACCTCCCTTGGAGGAATGAGGAAACAGACACTCAGAGAGCATGTGTGACTGCTCAGGTCTGCCCAGGACAAGGCCAGGAGGTTTCATGAGCTCCAGGCCTCTGCTCCTTCCCTAACATCTTGTGGCCTCTTTGCTAGCGTTCTGCAGTCTCTGGGGCACTGGATGTCTCCTCCCCTCCTGTCTGGCCTTCTTCACAGCTAGGGTGGCAGTGGCAGTGTGGGCGGAGGACACACCAGTGCAGGTGGTGCCTGAGAAGCAGGTAATCCCAAGTTGGAGTCAGGGAAGAGAGTCCTGGGCCCCAGAGACAGAGCCTCCTTGTTCTTCCTGCTTCTGCTTGGCTTTGTTGACTTTAAGAGAGAGCTCTGGGCACAGTGTGTTCCCTTGACCTTTTCTTGAAGGGACACAGTGCCTGCTGCTATGTAGATAGCACCTTCCGTTCTTATAAGTGTTGGGCAAACATTCTCCGGGAGGGAGGGATGCCAGGAGTCCTAGATGGGAGGGACTCCCACCTGAAGTCTGAAGACTTTGGCCTTGAAGATGAGATCATGGGCTTTGGAAGCAGATGCATTTTATAGATCCAATAAATTAGACACAATCTGGCTATTTATATGCTGTCAGGTGCCATGGAACCCTGCCTTGCTTTCTCCAGTGGAGGAGGAAGCAGAAATAGAGGCATAGCTGGGTTCAGTGATCTACCCAAGGTCACCAAGCAGATAGGGGTGACATCAAGGCATCCAAGGTCATCGCCCTGAGTCATCAGGCAGCTGTGACTCCCCACCTGATGCACACAGCTCTCTACAGCCATTTCTCTCTGGCAGGCAGAACTCCAGGGGCCCCTTTCCAAATGAGAAGCTGCCATGCCTGGGCTATGACCTGGAAGAGTGAGAATGGCAAACACTTACACTGTTTCAACACATTTGGTCATTTAACCCTGGCAGTTGCTCTGAGATTATATACAGCTATGATTCCCAAGCACAGATGTTCAGCAATTCGCCCAAGGCCAAATAGCTAATAAATGGCTAAGCTGGTCCTACCTAGCTGCTGGTAGAGGGCAGGCACCCAGCTTGTCCATTTCCCAATCTCTCCTGGAATATGTTGAGTCCTCTGCAAACCAGGGATGTAGGACAGGCCTTGAAATGCACAATGGCTGCTCCTTGCTCCTCAGGGCCTGAGGGTGTGGTGTCAGGGCATTCAGAACAGGTGGAGGCAGCCGCCTGCAGTGGGGCTGTGGTTATTCCAGCTGCCTCCTGATGAGCTTGAAGATTTCTGGGATGCCATGAGTTTGCCATTCCTCTCCATGTAAAGCCTAGGTCAGGTGCCTGGGGCACTCGGTGCTCTCTTTATCTTTACTCTTGTCCCTTTTCTGGTCTCTAAGAACCCTCCTCTACCAGAATCCTTTTTTTTTTCCCTCTGTGGGACCTTTCACCAGTAGCCCTGGGTGCTGTCACCTTTTCTTGCCAAGGCCAAGCCCGGGCAGAGGCAGAGATCTGATCTCTGGGCAGTGGGTCTTGATCCTGTGTTCCCCCAGGGCCAGGGAGATCCCGGCATCTTCCTTTTGTTTATTTAATTCCATCAGCCTGCACATGGTGAGCACCCACTTAATGCTGGCCCTTACTGGGTCCTGGAGGGCTCCACAGATGAAAAAATATACCCCCTCAACACACATGCCCTGAGGAGGTCACTGCCCAGTTCAGCAGCCAAACAAACAAGAACAGTTGAGCCAGGCAAGTGGGGATCAGTGGGATGACCCCAGGTGCTATAAGAGCTCGAGAGGGAAAGATCTATTTCAAGGCCAGTGGTCAGAGGAAAGTTGATGGGGGGAAGCATTTGAGCTGGTGGATGTTTTTAATGTTGCTTCTCTGCACTTTCACTTGTCATTATTGTAGAATGTCATAAGAGTCCATGCTTTCTTATAATCTAATTCATTGTGTTTGTAATTGCCAGTTTAAGTTGGCTTTAAAAGACCACACCATCCGTTTTTTTATAAATGCGTGGTTCCCCTGGGCCCTTGCTACTAACGAGTTGCATTTTATTAATGCCATTTTTAACATTATTTCTATAAATTAAACTGTGATTCTCATAAGAGCCTGTGATAGGTAGAGAGAGTTCTGTGTTTTTGTTGCTTTCATTATTGATGTCCAGATTCTTTACAGAACATCTTCTTGGTTTTTGCATCTACTGATTATGAAACTAATTATTTAGTTACTTTGCTTCCATCTTTGGTTGTTGCTATTATAATACAATGTGGTAATATTTAAAGCAGTAATTGTTTTCATGTGCATAATATACTTTTTTCTTTTTTTTTGTGGGAGGTGGATGGAGTCTCACTCTGTCACCCAGGCTAGAGTGTAGTGGTGCGATCTCAGCTCACTGCAGCCACCACCTCCCAGGCTCAAGCAATTCTCCTGCCTCAGCCTCCCAAGTAGCTAGGACTACAGTAGCGCACCACCACACCCAGCTAATTATTATTTTTTTTAAGTAGAGATGGGGTTTCACCATGTTGGTCAGGCTGGTCTCAAACTCCTGACCTCAAATGATCTGCCTGTCTTGGCCTCCCAAAGTGCTGGGATAACAGGTGTGCGCCACCACGCCCGGCCTTCATTTGTATCAGGCATGAGAATGTAACGCTGCTTTATTTGCATATACTCTAAGTTTTTTCAAATTAAGATTTGTAGTCTTAGAAAATTATAGACTCACATACATGAAATTGCAAGAAATAGTACACAGAGTCTGTGCACCCTTCACCTAGTTTCCCACACTGGTTAACATATTGCAAAACCAGAGTACAATCTTATAATCGGGATGTTGGCGTTGACGTAGTCAAGCTACGGAACATTTCCATCAATACGAGGATCCATCATGTCGCCCTTTTATAGCCACTACTTAGTTCTCCATTTCTATAATTTTGTCATTTTAAGAATGAATGCTGTGTAAATGGAATTATGCAGTATGTAACTTCTTGCAATTGGCTTTTTTCACTTAGCATAATTCTGTGGAAATTAACGCAGATGTTTGCATGTATCCATAGTTCATTTCTTGCTGTTGCTGAGTAGTATTCCATGATATGAATATACCACAGTTTATTTACCCATTCACCTGTTGTAGGACTTCTGGATTGTTTCTTGTTATTAGCTATTATGAATAAATTTGCTATAAAGGTGTACATGCTTTTGCATGAACTTAGATCTTCATTTCTCTAGCATAAATGCCAAGTAGAAAAATTGCTGAGTTTTATAGTTGCATATAAGAAATTGTCTTGATTTGCAGTACCTTTGAAATAATAATAATAAAGAAATTGTCAAACTGCTATTCAGACACCCTCTTCCATTTTAAATTCCCACCAGCCAATATATAAGTGACCCTGTTTTTCTTTGCCTTCTCCGACATGTGATGCTGTCCCTGTTTTTTCGTTTTGTTTTGTTTGGTTGGTTTGGTTTTTTTGAGATGCAGTCTTGCTCTGTCGCCCAGGCTGGAGTGCAGTAGCCTGATCTAGGCTCACCGTAAGCTCTGCTTCCTAGGTTCAAGTGCTCCTCTCACCTCAGCCTCCTGAGTAGTGGGGACAACAGGTGTGTACCAACATGCCCGGCTAATTGTTGTATTTTTGGGTAGAGACGGGGTTTTGCCATGTTGGCCAAACCGGTCTCAAATCCCTGGACTCAAGTGATCCGCTCACCTTGGCCTCCCAAGGCGCTGGCTCTGGGAGGCGTGAGCCACCGTGCCACACCTCTCATTGTTTTTTATTTTAGCCATTCTGATAGATGTACGATGCTATCTGATTGTGATTTTAATTTGCATTTCCCCAATTACTAATGATCAGGAGCTTCTTTTCATGTGCTTATTTGCTGTCCATATCTCCTCTTCGGTGAAATGATATTTCTCTATTATGTGTATCTTCAAATTTCTCCTCGATAAAATGTTTAAAAATAATTTTAAAAAAAAGTATTCAAGCTGGGATGGAGGAAGTATTCAAGCTGGGACTCTGACGAGCCATCAGACAACACAGACCTGAGCACCCCATTTCCAGAATCCCTGCAAGACTCAGTGCTTCCCGAAGTCACACGCTTTCCTGAACTCCCACTGCAAATCTATTATAAGGTGATGGTCCTTGTGTTCCAGAGCCCTGCCTTGTGGGTGAATCCAAAAGGAATATACAAATGCTATTCAAGGTGACAGTTGGCCCTACACCCAGAAACTGCTCAAGAAACACTTTTGGGCCAGGCTGGTGGCTCACACCTGTAATCTCAACACATTGGGATTACAGGCCAAGGCGGGCAGATCACCTGAGGTTAGGAGTTCAAGACCAGCCTGACCAACATGGTGAAACCCCGTCTCTACTAAAAATACAAAAATTACCTGGGCATGATGGTAGGTGCCTGTGATCCCAGATTCTCAGGAGGCTGAGGCAGAAGAATCACTTGAACTCAGGAGGCAGAGGCTGCAGTGAGCCGAGATTGCACCACTATACTCCAGCCTGGGTGACAGAGTGAGACATCATCTCCAAAAAAAAAAAAAAAAAGAGAAGCGCTTTCGCTTTTGATTTGATGATGATGATGGTAACAACCAGGAGGCTTCTTCTCATGGCATGCTAAGGTGCAGCTGACCATCCAAGGAGGTGACCCCCACAAGGGGCAAGTGTCCTTCAGGGCCAACTTGATCAGCACAGCAACTGAGTTTGGGCAGTCATCTCACAAATTCAAGTCTCCCAGTGGAAGGGGCTTTGAGGCCTCCAGCCTAGGGTGGTAGGTAGATGTGCAGCTTTGGTGTGAGCTCATCCTGACCCTGAGGATTTATTTTTGTTGTGTTTTGGAACAATACAGAATAAGATTAATTCTACCACCAGGTTCTTATTAGCCTTTTTTAAGCTTAAATGGTCTTGGCAGCCTCAGCTGCTCCCCCTCAAGCATGGCGCCCACACCCTGGCTGCCTGGTCATTCTCCTCCGTCTTACTCCAGCTCATCAGGTTCCTCCTGAAAGGGAGGTTCCAGGGCCAAGGACAGTGTCCAGGGACCAGGTGGGCCTCATTCTGGTACTGGCGTTCCAGGAACATGGCCAATGGTAGCCACATGGAACCACTGGCTCACAAACTTCCCCTTCACATCTCCTGGAAGGGATTCCTCCACTGACAAGTGGGGATGATGTTTACAAGTGGGAATGACCTTTCGTCTCCTGCTTGGACACTGGGAATGTGGTGAGTAACTGTGCAAAGACACGCTCTAGCCAGAGTTCAACCCATTGTGAGCTGGTTGAGAAAAGCAGGGGCTTGAGAAAGAGCTGAGAACAATTAGGCAGTTTACTCTACTGCTTATCCAGTGACTCCTCATTCTGCTGTATTGGAATCAATCTTGAACTTGGGAGTAGGAGGCCCTGTGGGGGTGGGGAGGCTGTTCCGCTGCCTCTGTGTCTCAGCAGTGGTGAAGAAGCCTGCCCAAAGGCAGCCCACCTCTTCCCTCTCCTCCCTGGGGATGAATCAGCTGGTGGGAACCTCTTGTGCCTTGGGAAAGAAGGAAATACAGCCAATAGTAAGCTAATGGCTTCACTCAGCCATACCTGAATGGAGGCACTGTTCTTTCTGCTGAGGCAGCTTCCAAAGCTGAGTCATCATTTTCTTTTCTTTTCTTTTTTCTTTTAGATGGGGTCTCACTAGGTTTCCCAGGCTGGTCGCAAACTCCTGGGTTCCAAGTAGCTAGGATTACAAGCATGTGCCACTGAGGCTGGCTGAACCATTGTTTTCATTTAAATATAGCTCAAATCCTTCTTTAGCACTTTACTAGACTGGCAAAATAGTCCCTGAAAGTAGCAAGACTGTCTAGATTCTTCTAACAACCTTCTCAGACTGATGAGCAGCCATTCACAGCATGGAAGTGGGGAAACGATCAATTATTCTATGCTGGCCACTTTGGGAAGAACCAGGCTCAGTCCTCCTTCCAGGGAGGGTTTCCATATCCCAAAATGGGGAGGGAGGCTGCCTTCTCACGTCCCTTCTGCCTGCATTCTAAGTCAGCACCCTGGAGAGCTGCACCCCACCCCCTTCCTGACCGGTGAGGTCAGTGCAGATGCCTGCCCGCCTGGCCCCAGCACAGAGCAAGAGGGAAGGAACCGCAGCCCCTAGATGAGGCTCCTAAGGCCCAAGTTGAAGTGATCCTCGTGAAGGCTGTGGAAAGCTCCAAGACCCAAGAGGTCCAGAGAATAGGGTTCCAAAGAATAGCTTTGCTGACAAATTCTTACTGTGGGTACTCAGACAGGGGTGTGGCATTGTTCAGCACTTATTAGTCAAATGCTTCACACACACTAAATTATAATCTATCTAAAGGGCAACTATGGCAAGATGCTAGTGAAGTGTCACTTCCAATGTTGCCCTCAGGAGCTGTTGTTATGGAAGCTCTAACACTGTGTGACTGAGAGCTCCAGACTCAGAGTGGCCATGCGTACGACTGGAAGTCCTTATGTTTTAAGATCTAAGTTAGATCAGCTCCTCAGGCTCCTTTGAGGCAGCTCTCCTCTTAATCAGGTACTGAGCTCAGAGTAAATGCCTGTCTCGCTTGCTCAGAGTGAAACACACTTACAAGGCCCAGACACGGGCTCCAAGAGAGGCCCAGCATGGGGAACAGTTCATTAGCCCGCATGGGAATCCCGGAATTCTTACCAGTCTGCCTTCTTGCCTCTCTCCAGCCCAGTGGGTCTCAACAGCAGAATGGAAAACGAACCAGTGCAGATCTGGGGGCTCATCCGAAAGATTCTGGCTTGTAAGTCTGGAGTGGGACTAGGAATCACCACACCCGAGTAATTCCACTGCGCACAGGACCACTCCACACTGTGGGTGCCGCTGGATGCTGCAACACTCTTAGGAGCACTGAGGGAGCTCACCACCTGCAGTGAACATCCTGGCTCTCACCAAGGAGGCTCACTTGCCCAGCTACCAGCTGGCCTTCGCTCATGGGCCCATGGCCCTGGCCACACAGGTGGCCTCCCTACAGCCTCTGCTGTCTTTCCATTAGTTGTCTAGCAGGCTAGGGCTGAATCCTGCATCCCACCCAGAAAATGAAAGCAGAGGGCATGCACCTTTCTGTTGGCCCAGTGTGCTATTAGGAAGAACAGCCTAAAGGCAATTACAGTTGGAGAAATGACCCATGTTTCCTGGAGTTGGCCTGGGAGATGGAAACCCCTGCGTCTGCCCCTGCATTCAGCCCGACCTCCAGAGCAGAGAGGTCTTTTCTCCTCCAGCAGTGGAAAGTGGACATCACTCCTCCGGTCACCAGTGCCCTGAAGCTGCAGTACCTTGGCCTCCACTTGATGGCATGAGGTAGAAGAGAAATGGTCCTGGCACTCCTGGCCTTTCCCCTCAGGAATGCTGCTGTGAGTGAGCTTCTCTTCTGTAGAAATTCTGGTGCCACAGTCTACCCACACATGGCGTCCGAGGCTGCTTGGGCTGCCGTACAGAATACCACAGACCTAAGGTCTTACGAACAACAGAAATGTATTTCTCACGGTTCTGGAGGCTGGGAAGCTTAAGATCGGAGCACTGACAAATCTAGCGTTTGGTGGATGGTACCTTCTTAATGTGTCCTCACATGGTGGAAGGAATGCACGCAGGTCCTCAGACCTTTTATTTTTTTTTTGAAACAGAGTCTCCCTCTGTCACCCAAGCTCGAGTGTAATGGCACCATCTCGGCTCAGTGCAACCTCCGCCTCCTGGTTCAAGCAATTCTCCTGCCTTAACCTCCTGAGTAGCTGGGAATACAGGCACCCACCACCATGCCCCACTAATTTTTATATTTTTAGTAAAGACGGGGTTTTTCCATGTTGGTCAGGCTGGACTAGAACTCCTGACTTCGTGATACGCCTTCCTTGACCTCCCAAAGTTCTGGGATTACAGGCGTGAGCCACGTGCCCGGCCCTCGGGCCTTGTTTATTAGGGCATTAATCCCATTCATGAGGGCTCCAGGCTCAGGACCTAATCACTCCCCAAAAGCTCGCTCTCCTAATCCTACCTCCTTAGGTTTAGGATTTCAACACAAGAATTTGAGGGGGGACAAACATTTAGACCACTAAATAGCTTTCTAATGTGCTATCCTAAAAACATAGCCATAATGCATGACACAGCTGCTCTGGGAAAGTGCGTTCTGAAATCCTCACATCTCACTGCAAGCAGCCTTGGGGAACATCTTCTGCTTGTGAGCTGGGGACTGCCTGCATGACTTGGCCCTTTAGTGTGTTTCTGAGGCGGCCAGGGGAAAGCCTGGGACCTGACTCCAAGAGCCCGGCATGATTCCATCAGTGGGCACCTGGAACAGGCATCCTCGCTGAAAGGCCCAGGTGCTTCCCTCCACAGCTCGCAGTCAGGGATGTCAGGCTCCCGGTGGGCGCTTGGTAAAGGGTCTGTGAATAAACATCTGTGAATGCTGCTTGGGCCAGTCCAATTGTCCTACCTACCAATCAGGAAGCGAAAAGCCCATGGCAGAGCTCTGGCCCAGCAGACAGAAAAGCCGTTTTCTTCAACTACAACGTGACTCTTGTCTTCACTGAGGTGATCTAGTGTGCTGTGGGACGTCCAAACCAGGAGATATTCATGGATGAAAAGCCCCAGGGAGTAGGTGCTCTGGGTTATGTTTTCAGTCCTGCCACAGATTGAGCTATGCATTCTTACCCCACAGAGGGAGCTGAGCAGAGTGATTTCACAGAGACCCCAGGGCCCCAGTTCGTGTATGCTCATTGCCCAAATTATTTTACACAGCACTTAATGAGTGTCAGATGCAATGTCCCTTATTCAAATTTGGTTTATACATTTGATGCTTATATGTGTTTGGGGATTTACACCAAAAAAAAAAAATCTCTCTTCTATTTTTCTGACAGGGTTGGAGCATGCAGCAAAAACATAATGAAGAATTAACTTTTAATGGAAAAGTCTGCAAAACTGCAAAATGTCATCATTGCCATATGGGAGGAGGTAAGGATACTGCACCCTTAGAGGCAGAAGTTCACGAATGTACACACCCCGGAAAGTGAATTAATAGTTCTACCAAAGTCTTCTGGGGTCCCTCACCCTAGCACATAAATGTGCAGTCTTAAATGAACAATTAGGAAATGGTGGCCCCTTTAATGAATTTCTTTAGAAGAATGGGACCACAGATTCTTTATGAAAGCCATAAAAGGGAAGAAGAAACAGAAAATTACTTGAGACCCATTAGAAAAATAAAAAGCTTTCTTGGGGGGGGGGTACATGTCCCTTGAATAGCAGGATTGAAGGGTTAGAGAGGAGTCTGGTATCCCAAACCGCTTACAACACAGAAAAGACCAGCTTCTAAATGTCCAGGGAGCAAGCAGCAACACCCAACGAGAACATCATCTACTCTCATCTACTGATGTCTGACCCAGGATGTCCCTCTAACTCACTTCAGTTAAAGCAGGAGAGTAGCTAGGGCTGAAACATGACATCATCTGAAGTGTGAGATGCATCTGAGGTACAACCCCAGCTCCTTTTCAAGTATGCACAACGCTGGTCATACAAAGCCATCTCCTCTCTGCTCATTCCTGAGTCAGCCATGAGGTGAGCTGTGATTTCCTAATGGCGTTCTGAACCAAAATGCAGGAGGACACCCAGGACACCATCTGGACTTGCCGGGCCCACGGAGATGACATAAAACCCAGCTCAGCATGGAATAATGTGAGCTGCGCACTCCACTCACAACCTGTGTGTCAGAGGCGTGCGGCATTTCATTCTACGGCCTGGGGCAAGACCCACTCCCTAAGCCCTCAGTTATGAGCAGGTTCTGTGCTAGCAAGAAGACGCACAGTCAACAGCCTCATTTGGGCTCTTGGACCTTTGGAGGACAAGTCAGCTGCATCCCAACCCTCCCTCGCCTCCTGGATCCCTGCTTCTCTCTGGGCCGGAAATCGAATACTCTCCCAGCAAGATCACAGACACATCCATGGAAGAAGCTGAGATGAAACACAACTCTCATAAACAGGAACTTTATTAAACTACATGTTACATAAAAGAACATATAAATGGACCATTAAATACATTCAGTTTATCTTAAACAAATTTACATAGAAACTTATTTACATTTCTCCACTGTATTCTTAAATTAATTTTCCAAGCTTACTACCGATAAAAGGTAATAGAATGATCATCTGTTCACACAGATGCATACAGAATGTCCACAGGGCTAAGAAAAGCACCACTTCCCAGGAAACGCAGCTTATTAGATCTTCCAGCAACAACTCATGCTGAAGGTGCTTTCTTCTGAGCAGCCCTTGAAGTGAAGCCATTGCTTGAGAGATGCCAGGGGTGGGTTCTGAGAAGCTGATCCGGGGCAGAGATGGGTCCTTGGTGACTGACCTGACTTGGACTCACAGAGTTGGAAGGACCTGTGGAGACCAGCATCGAGGCCATGGCCCCACATCTGTGAACTGGGAAACAGGCTTGGGAAGAGGTGGTGACTTGCCAAAGTCACCCAGCATCCATGATAGACGAAGGGCCTGGGAGCTCGGAACCCAGGGTCCCTCCCAGAGGTCCCGACCTCTCTGCTATCCACAAATCCATAAACTTAGGATCATGTTCATCCATTTCCCACCACCATGGACCTTATGCTTTAAACTTTTTTGTCTACCTGATTAAATATATAACTTCTTAAGCTTCATGAGATGGTGAAAAGCTGCTCAGGATTCCCACAGGCATCTTTGTGGAGCTCCAGAAATACCTACTCAGGGCCATTTCCAGAAGAGGTTTTGTGGTCAGGTGCTTTCCTACTTCAGGCATGTTTACCTTTAAAGCTCAGCTGACTTGTGGAAGCTCAGCATTTCCAATAAATTCAGATGAAAGGCAACATTCTGCAGAAGGGAGGCTCTAAGGTCAGCCATGCGTTACGGCATGGGATTTCCCCACAAACGCATCATATTTGCCTAAATCCATGTACCTACCAACGTCAGATCTAAAATGGGGTTTCACTAATAAGTGACCCAAAATTTAAAAAAAAGTTTCTTTAAAAAAAAAAGTTCCAAGAATTTTCCCATTTCCCAACTAGTCTCAGAGAAGTCATGAAATGGGCATTGGGTAGAAAAAGTACATGTTTTTAACTTTCTTTTGAATAAAGCTTGACTTTTTTCCCCAAAATTTTTCCTGATGACATACTTTCTTCTGAAAGCAATTTCATGCTTTTGGTCTGCTTAAAAATTGATTTGGTTCTTCTCAGGATTTAAAAACCATTGTACCAACAAAGAGATGTCAATGTTAAAAACTATTATTAAGAGACAGAGACAAGGAGAGGGGGACACTCTCTCCCGGCCATGTTACAGAAGAAGAAGTGCTGGGAGCACACGAAGAGAGAAGCAAGGCTGAGAGACAGCATGGTTTGCACCTCCCTGTAACCAGAGTGAACATAGGTCATAGCAGCCTTCACTCAGTTTTATAACAGACACACGGATGGAGGAACGCGGGACTGGAAAGACACACACTGTCAAACAGCCCTGATGCCTTTCCACTAAAATATGGCACTTCAAGATTCCAGAGAAATCCAGCATTCTACCAGGGGCTGCCACCCATCTGCAGGGAAGCCTGCCCTGCAGCCATGAGGCCCCCGAGGTTCACACACTGCTGCTCACAATGCACGCCCTGAATACATGGGCGCATCTGATTTCTGTCCGAGTCCAACTTTCCCTCCTGTTCCTATAAAGACTCATACCCAGAGTCATGCACGGAGAAATGGGCAAGCCAGACCGTCGTCAGGGAGTCAGAGCCCATTACAGGATAACGAAGACTTGTGGGGAAGTCCAGTTGCCTGCAACGGACAATGTGTGGGCAGGTGAAACTCTGAGGCCAGGGAACACAGGAAGATAAAAATATCTTCATTATTGAGGATACACTGGCCAGGTGTGGTGGCTCACACCTATAATCCCAGCACTTTGAGAGGCTGAAGTGGGAGGATCACTTGAGCTCAGGAGTTTGAGATCAGCCTGAGCAACACAGTGAGATCCCATCTCTACAAAAGATAAATTAAAAAAACCAATTAGCCAGGCACGGTGGTGCATGCCGGTAGTCCCAGCTTCTAGGAAGGCTGCGGTGGGAGGGTCACTTGAGCCTGGGAGGTCAAGGCTGCAGTGAGCTATGATTATGCCACTGTACTTTAGCCTGGGAGATAAAGCAAGACCCTGTCTCAAAAAGAAAAAAAAAATTCCTGGAAGGCATTTCACTCTGCAAAAGGAACCAAAACTAAAACATTTCATTTTCGTTTTGTCTTGAGACAGGGTCTCACTCTGTCATCCAGGCTGGAGTACGGTGGTGGGGTCCTGGGCGCAAGCGATCTTCCCATCTCAGCCTTCGGAGTGGCTAGGGCCACCAGCATGTGCTACCACACTCAGCGAATTAATGTATTTCTGATAGAGACGGGGTTTCACCGTGTTCCCTAGGCTGGTCTCGAACTCCTAGGCTCAAGCCATCCATCCTTCTTGGCCTCCCAAAGTGTTGAGATTACTCGCGTGAGCCACTGCACTTAGCTAATTTTTATATTAAAAACTCTTTGATATATAAAAACTGGCCAGAAAAAATCTTTGTTGACTTGTTTCATAAGAATGTCACCTTACACTCCTATTAAGTCTTTCTCGAGATCCAGGCTTTGGGGGAGGGTGGGGCACACAGGGGAGGTGTGACCATCATAGTCGGGAACGTCTGTCCATCTGGACGCTGGACTGCAGCAGGGTTCAGCACGGCAGGCTGCAGTTCACAGGCCTCCTGGACTAACCATCCCGACAGCATCACTAGCAGTGGCTGCTTTATCTGTAACAAAGACATGCTGCCTCTTTCCCCATCCTCATCCCAGAAGTCAGTCCGCACAGTCTAAATCCCAGGAGGTGGGAAAGGACAGACACCCATCACTTCCATAACGGATTGAGGATTCTCCCCAGTGTGGTCCGACTGGAGTCCTTCCGACGGAGGGAAGCCCTTTCCCCAGCCCCTCTGGCTTTCAGAGGGGCCTCTGTGTTGGCACTGGGACCCTCAGTAGACTCTGGGCCCTTCTTAGGGACCCGGGCACTGCTGGCTCTCCTCAAAGTACTGCTGTTCTTGGGAGCGGTATCCTCAGGGTCCCCTTTCACTCTCAGCTGCCGCTGCGACACTGTCCTAGTGATGCTGGGGACTTTGGCCACGGGAGGGTGATCCGTTCTCAAGCTTCGAGAGGATGAGGCCACTGTGTTCCTGGCAAAGCTTGGGACATGGGGTAGTTCATGGGGGACGCTGGGCACCGGCGGGGTCTTGGGCTCCTCTTTGGGACTCTCAGGGCCCTGGGAGTGGGTGCGGCAGGTTTTATTTTCCTCGGGCTTCTGTCTGGGGAGGTTCCTGAGTGGTTTGGCACTGGGCTTCTTGAGAGAGCCCCTAGGCTGCAGAGGAGTGTCCCTCCCCAGACGAGCGCTGCTGGAGCCGCTGCGCCCCCGCGGCAGCCTCTGCTCCTCTGCACTGGTGGAGGGCCTCCTGGGTGACGTGTCTGAGACCCTCCGCACAGAGTTCCGGCGTGACCACACAGTATCCGTGCTGCCGGGGGAATTCTGGGAGGGCCCCCGGGATGGGAGCTCTGGTCGCCTCCAGCCGGCTCCTCTGCTGGACCTGCTGATGGGCATGACCTTGCGCATGCTCTCACTCTCTGAGGCCGTCAGGGTCCGCACGGGCTTGGGCACTGGCCCCTGGCTCCGCCGGGCACTCCCAGGCTTGGAGACCCCAGGAGATGCCTCTTTGAGGGAGCCTCTCTTTGGTGCTGTAACATCCTTCCTTTTGGTGGGTCTGTCCCTGGGCAGGCCACCCTTGCAGCTGGGCTCACTATCCACAGAGACAGGGGCAGGAGCCTCCCCAGGGGGACTGGATGCAGGGTTGGAGGAGACTTGGCTGTCCCCCATTTCTCCAACCCCAGAGGACATGGAGCCATCCCCTTCCCCGCCTTCCTCCGGGTCCCCACATCTGGGTCTGGAGTCTGTTCCCTCTGAGCAGTCCAGGGTCAGCGAGCAGTCAGTGGTGTCTGTGCTGTAGAACAGAGGCCCAGGATCTTTGTTCTCAGGGTCACTGCTACCCACAGATCCCAAAGCCACACTTCCAGGCTCATGAGGAGCAGCCTTGCCGTTCTCCAGGGCTGGGCTGAAACCCCCCAGGGCATTTCTGTCCATGGGTGTCAGGCTGCTGCTGCTGGCACTGGGGGACTGTGGGCCCCCATTCTCCACAGACTCCAGCTTCATCGGGCGGAAGTCACTCAGGGTCAGCTGGGACAACTCCTCCATGCCTTGAGAACCCTGGAGGTTGAACTGGGCCAGCCCTGTCACCAGCTCATGTTCCTTAATCCCCAGAGCCAATGGCGAGAGAGGAGGGGACCGTGCTGAGCCCAGGCTCACCGGCTCACTGTTCCTCTTTCGGAGGATGCTGGAGCCCTGGCGCCGAGCTCTGGGGAAGGCAGAGGCAGGGTCCTCAGGCCGGGCAGCTAGAAGCTGGTGTCCCTGTGCTGAGGGTGGGTTGGGGGCCTCCTCCTGGCCCCCTGAGGCCTGAAGTTTGTGTGCAAAGCTGGAGTCCCCATGCCTTGCTTCTGCAGGCTCCAGGGAGGCTATTGTGGGCCGGGCCTGCCGGGGGCTGCTGCGGGGCAGGCTGTGGAACTTGTTGGGCTCCTCAGGAATGCCGGTGGAGCTCTCCAAGAAGGTCAGCAGCTCTCGGTCAGCAGAGAGACCCAGGGAGAGGCGGGAGCGGCGGGTGTTAGAAGGCCGGTAGGAGGGGCTGGAGGGACTGATGGGCCTGGGGTGCAGGAAGGGGGGCAGGCCCTCCACACCCTTCTGAGCCAGCAGCTCCACATCGTTCTCACTGCTGCTCCGGCCAAATGCCCCCAGCTCCCCAGCTGCCCAGGAATGCTGCTTCTGCTCCTGCTCCTTCAGCCGCTGCAGCTGCCTCAGCTCCTGTGCCTCCCGGTCGTGGTTGTCCTGAGGGAAGGAGAGAAGCCGGAAGATGCATGAGACAAGTGGGACAATGTGCAGTTCCAGAGCCACCTACCCTAAGAGCCAAAGAAGATAAAGGCATGGAGGGGAGCTCTGGGTCATGTCCCACGCTGAGAAAGAGACTGTGCGTATGCATGCGCGTGTGTGTGTGTGTGTGTGTGTTTAGAGGGAGGGTGAGGCTCTCCAAAGCTACTGGGGATCTGACCAGAGCAGGGGAACGCAGCAGGACTGGTCCCAACAATCTATCTACAGTTTTTATCTGATTCTTGGGCCCAAGTTCCAGCTTTCCAGCCAAGGCACTATACGCTCAGTAGAGGCTGCCATTCCACATATGCAAGCGACCTCAACTCCAAGAAAGCTGACTCTGTTTCTGAGCAGTACAAGACAGAGGACTTCCAGGAAAGTGCGACATAGGCAATAGCAGACAGAAAAATGCTGTGGCCGTTTAAAGAGTGAGCCCCAAATTGTACTTCTGTGGAGCGTGGATCCGTGCTACAGATTCATGTGTAGCACATTCTACTTAGCAGTGATTTGGATGTATTCATGTATAGCCATGACATTAAGAGATGCTGTTCAGCTCTGTTCCCTGACTGCTCCTCGTAAAGCAACACCACACACGGCATGGCGGCTCTGCCAGCTGCAGCCTGCAGCACACAGCTCTGCCCCTCACACCCTTGCCTGTTCCCACAATCAGAGAAGAGGAAGAGGAGCAGGTGTGCTTTACATATCCTTCAACCCTTCACCCTGCTCCAGAGTACCCAGCCCTTCCCGTCGAAACTGCACCAGAACAAGCACACATACCAAAGTACACTCTACCACCTGGCTGTGCACTTTTAAATAGATTTGTGTCATGTAAATATGTGGATCCCACAGCCCAAATGTGTTATTGCTAGCAGTTTTACTTGACAATCAAATTCCTCCAATGATGGCCTCTCCCTTCCAAGTTTCTGTGAGGCTCTAGCTGGGGATCCTGGCTCCTCCTGCAGCTCTGGCCTCAGCCTCCACCCACGTCCCCAGGTCTCTTGGGCCTTCTTTCGAGGTTGCCTGCGGTGGGGGTGGGGCCGGTGCCTGGCTCTCAGGACAGCGGGGTGAGAGCATCGCACAGGTGGCCTCACAGGCCTGTGGAATTCCTGGGAGTGAGGGCCTCATTAAGAGCCAATTGGCCTTGACACCCATCGCTGCCTCCCACAGCTGAGCTCACTTCTTGGCCAGAGGAGCACAAACGTGGCCACAGGCTGAGCCTCCTTCTCTTAACTGGATAGAGAAAGGAGGGGTTGAGAACACAAAGCAATTCTGGGCTTGCAAGAAATCTGACCAATCCCTCAAAGAAATTCAGCTATGGACAAAGCTGCATTCCAGCTGGAGGGGGAGAGATGACTCACGAGCCTTTGCTTCCTCATCACCACCCAAAATGAAGGGACGTGAGTGGCTGGTTTGCTTTTAATTGACGGATTAAAGTTTTACGTGTAAAGCCAAGCAACCCAGAGAGTTTTCTGGCTTCTATATTAAACCCAGAGATGACTGGAATTGGTGGTTGAAGGGCAAGAAATGTAGCTGTTGTGCTCAGCACGGCAACAGGCTTTGTGGTTATCCAGGAATCCTGAAGACGGCTCGGGGGAGGACAATGCGGCTGCCCTGCTGCTGATCCCACAGTGACAGCGGCCGGCTTGGAAGAGGCGAAAGCGGAGGCCATTCCATCATAGAAGGCTCCCTGAAAGAGGACATTCTCTTCTGGGAGGGGGTGAGAAAGACATTCAGGATCTTCAAGACTTTTAAATGGTATGACTGCCATCAGGGAGGAACTTTACTAACAAAACGTTCTCAAGGCATTACTGTGAGTGTCAGGCAGCCTGAGGGTCAAAGTAGCAGAGGCAGTCATATGCCCGCCCGATCTATGCAAGTCCTCAGGGCTGGGATGGCAGAGCCACCTCCCAACACTCGCAGCCGAGAGCCTGGCAACACCACCTGGGCCAGACGTTCCTGAAACCGTGGAGATGCTGAACTGCCTTTCTGCGGTGAGCAGAGGACTAGGTCCAGGAGGAAAATAAAAATCCAAGCAACCCCGAGACACAGATGCTGCCAGCCATACCTTAACTGCCTTGTTGAATTTGGTACAGAAGTCTCTAAATATCTGAAAGCATTCATCCAGCTTCATGGTTTTCTTGTCTTCACAGAAAAAATCTATAAGTGTGTGGGCCTCGTCCTGGAGCTCTTGTTTCCAGCATTCCAGTTCCCTCAGCTTTTCTACAGCAAACTGCAGAGAAACAAATGAACACGCACTGAGGTAAACGTGGTCGGCTGATGCGGTGCCGGGCACTGCATCCGGGGCCCAGGAAGACACGCTCTGGGCTTCATTTCAGGTCTTGGAAAAAGAAGGCTTATTGCCAGGCCAGTGCACTCAGAGCCAAAAGGAAAATAATTCAACCCACGCCAAACCTCAGGGAAAGCTACATGAACTCCTGTGTGAGACCCAGACTAAGCAACAAGATAGATTTAAGAGCTTTAACCTGCAGATCGTCACTAACAAAATGTTCACTTTTAATGACACTGAAAACAATTACACAGGTAACTCCTCAAGACCAGCCTGGGCAACACAGTGAAACCCCGTCTCTACTAAAACACAAAAAATTAGCTGGGCATGGTGGCAGATGTCTATAATCCCAGCTACTCAGGAGCTGAGGCGGGAGAATCACTTGAACCTGGGAGGCAGAGGTTGCAGTGAGCCGAGATTGTGCCACTGCACTCCATCCTGGGCCAAGGAGACAGACTTCGTCTCCAAAAAAAAAAAAAAAAAAAATTGAGTCTTACACTGGCCAAGAGTTTACTTTAGGGTCCCTGAAGCTACTCGCTGTATTGGTGCATTATCGATTTTGCCCCATTGAGAGGGTGTTTAAACTTGATCCCCACTGAGCTCTGTCAGGGTCAGGATCCCCCCACAGGACGAAAGTCCTTGTACCTAAACCGGGGGTGCTTATCCAAGTCAGCTGGGAAGCTTGGCAACAGGCCATGCCTGCATCTGTCCCATTCAATTTCACAGGTTTGGGGTGGACCCAACACTGTATTTTATGAAAGCACCACCCCCGGAGATTCTGATAGGTCCTGATGGCTAGGCATTACTGTCCTTTACAAATCCATCCTCCTCACTTCTTCATTTTTTCCTAATTCTTCTAAGACAAGTAAGTCTCTGAAGCCCCTATTCTGGTACTGCCTCAACACAGTGATGGGAAGGAAGGAAGTTTCTTTTCTTCCAATGAGCCCCAAGCCCTTCAGCATGGAATCTGCCATGTCCAAGGGTCACATACACCTCCCTGATGGCAATTCAGTGACAACATGGGGAGCTGCATGAGGAAGCAGTATGGTGCAGGGAAGAAGGGCTCCATAGCAGCCACAGCCCACACAGAATGAACATTTGGAATCACAATGAAGTCTTATGTTGAGACATAAGGCTCCATTACCCTGGCTGGAGTACAGTGGTGTGATCTTGGCTCACTGCAGCCTCGATCTCCTGGACTCAAGCAATCCTCCCACCTGGCCCCCTGAGTAGCTGGGACTATAGCTATATACCACTGCACCCAGTGAATATTTAAATTTTTTTGTAGAGACAGGGTTTCCCCATGTTTCCCAGGCAGGCCTCAAGCCATCCTCCCACCTCTGCCTCTCTAAGTGCTGAGATTACAGAGGTAAGCCATTGCATCTAGCCTATGTTGCTTCCTTGTTTACTGGGAAATAATGGTTATATAAAGAAGGAATGTTTGAAGTATGTTACTTTATGAAATCACCTGTATCATGTTTTTAAAAAAGGTTATAGGCCAGGCGCGGTGGCTCAAGCCTGTAATCCCAGCACTTTGGGAGGCCAAGGCGGGCAGATCACGAGGTCAAGAGATCGAGACCATCCTGGCCAACATGGTGAAATCCCTTCTCTACTAAAAATACAAAAAAAAAAATTAGCTAGGCGTGGTGGTGCGCGCCTGTAGTCCCAGCTACCCGGGAGGCTGAGGCAGGAGAATTGCTTGAACCCAGGAGGCGGAGGATGCAGTAAGCTGAGATCACGCCACTGCACTCCAGCCTGGCACCTGGCAACCGAGCGATTTTCTGTCACAAAAAAAAAAAAAAAAAAAGGTTGTATTTGAGAGGTTTTTTTGAGTGAAGTGGGGGTGGGCTGGGAAATGGTAAAGCAGAAGCTGTCCACTCTGGAGGAGGGAGCTGCTGTTTGAACCTGCTTGGAGAGCTACAGAACCTACAGAGAAATTCTGTGAAGATACCACCTCCTACCCACTCCAACCCACCTTCCCCCTTCAAAGCCCTTCTCTTAAACCAAACACACTCAAGAGGTAGCAGGAAACCAAAAGTATGTAGGAAACCAAATACCAGAGAAAGTAACCATCTGAGTCAGTAGCCCAAGGCAGTGTGTGCATTCGTGCTGTATTTTTCTTTATGGAGGAATGGTATTAATGAAACGATAAATCTTTGCCTGTCATTCTTCCACAGGGGGGAAAGATGGATTCCAGTCAAGAACAGCTCAACTGCAGAAAAACAGGCCTCCTAACAAGAATCTACATGGGAGCTCAGCTCCACCTCATATGTTTCATCTCTAGGTCCTGTGGGGATTGACAGAGTACCCGGAAGGAAAAACTTAAACACACTGATGTCTCCCTTTGGACTTGGGAAAATGAAACATTCTGAATATGGATCTGAACAGTAACCATACTTGGAGTTATCTGCCATGAGTTCTATATGATTGGGGCCAGAAATCGAGAAGTTCAAAGCTACACTGGCAAAGCAAGAATGACAACAGGTTAGCAGCTGCACTGTCAAATTCAACGCTACATCTCTAACTTGCCTGCTACAAACCAAAGTTTCAAAGAAATTTACTCAGTATCTCTTGCCCCAAGGGTGAAAATGCTGAAATAGATCTGCAAAAATGTGTTTCTGTGATTTTTCTGCTCCGAATCCTTGAAGAGTTCCCCACTTCTTACAGCATGGAGTTTGAGTCCAGCGTTCAGGCTGGTGTTCAGAGACTCGTGTGGCCTAACCCTGACCTACCTTGAAGAATTTTATCTCACCTATTCAAAAGAAAGTTGCATTTAAGACAGAAAAGTACATAGCTATATGAAATGTTTTACTTATAGAGATAAAACTGATGGCCAGAAAGAAGTGTAAAGGGTTAAAATAAGACTGACTGTGAAAAGCAGTCTAGAGGTAAGGCTAACTTAAAGCTGTTCTTCATCCTAAGCATCTCTGTATGAATATTGAGTAAGAGATAGTAATAGTTAATACGAGAAACTAGAGGAATAAAACATCCAGAATTTTAATCTTGATGTGCAATGGTCTTTATTCTTGAATTTCTGGATTTAATGTATTTGTTTACTGCTTTAGTATTTTTGTGGTGGTGGTGTTTGCTTTGTTGTTGCACTTTGATAAAAATCTGTGCCCTTCAACAAGAAAATTAATTTGGTTTTACTTGAAAGAAAATACAGGGCACATGTTTAATAATAAAAATAAACTCACAGCAGAGCCAAACAAAATCAAGCATCTGCTGAAGGTCATAATATTCTGAAGTAGCTGAATTAAGAAGCAAAGGTTTCAGTTGGCACAACCTCGGGACCACGCCATTCCTCCCCACTGCCAAGGGCAGCCCTGCCACACAGTTCCACCTCACAGGTCTCAAAGCACTAACGGCACTTCAGGTAGCACAGCCTTTCACTGAAGACCAAAAGCATGAGATGGTACCATTTTTTTAAATAAGGAAGATAAAAGAAGTATGTCAGACTATATGATTAGTGAGTCACAATGAGCTGTCACAAACATGTCCACTCCGCTGTTTTTTATTGATGTTATTCAGAGCAGCTCCCGACACACCCTGTGGGCCCTGTGTACTCCTGGTGTTGACGGGCATACCTCTCGTGTGTTCTGCTGTTCTCATTATAAAACATGCCAAAACGCAGCTTGTTTCTTCAGCGTAAACAAGTGAGGAAATGATAGCTCAAGTTCTAAGACATCTTGATTTCTGTGGAACTTCCTTCTGCTTTCCAAAAGTTTAACTGGTTTAGAAACAAAACCTGAGTTGCCAGGCAGAGCCCAAGTGCAGCTCCATCGCTGATACCAGTTTATCACAGTAAAGTGCAATCGTGCAAACTGAGCAGTGAGTAACAGGAGCCTCGCAGAAGCACCTTCACTAAGCAAATACATCAGGCTTAGGCTGGGCGCAGAGGCTCATGCCTATAATCCCCACACTTTGGGAGGCCCAGTGGGGGCGGATCACCTGAGGTCAAGAGTTTGCGACCAGCCTGGCCAACATGGCAAAACCCTGTCTCTACTAAAAAAGTACAAAAATTAGCCAGGTGTGGTAGTGCACACCTGTAATCCCAACTACTCAGGAGGCTGAGGCAGGAGAATCGCTTGAACCCGGGAGGCGGAAGTTGCAATGAGCTGAGATTGCACCATTATATTTCAGCCTGGGCAACAGAGCAAGACTCCCTCTCAAAACAAAACAAACAAAAACAAATACATCAGGCTTAGATCACATTTAACATCTTCTGCAAAGAATGGGGCATGGAAATACCAAGTTCCTTTTACTAATTTGGAGAAAAAAATATGAATGGGAACTGCTGCTTCCACAAACACAGCCATGCAAATTTAACCAGCCCCAGGGAGCTGCTGGGAGATGAGATTAGAGGGACTGACTTGAGTCACCTACAAACCTGAAGAAAATCTTCCATCTGCTGACAAAGTTCACCATCCCGCTGGATGTTTTCTTTTAGTGATCTCGTCCGGACAAACAGCAAGTGTAGTTCTGCCTCTGTGTTATCCAGAGATAATCTAAAAGAAGAAAGGAGGGAGTGGGCAGTTGGAACAAGGAAGAATGTGTCATGTGGGTGTATTAAATAAGACCAACTGTCGCTCAACCTTGGAAACAGAAGGGGAGAGCTACTGTGCTGACATTGACCTACCTCTGTATTTAGATCTTGTGCGTTTCTCCTGTTTTAAAAGGGGACTCCTTTCTAAACACATACACTGGTTCAAAGAGAACACGCTGTAATGTGCTCTTGATGGTGAGATAACCAAAACCATGAGACCTGTACACCTTTTCATAAACTAGCTCCAATGAGCATTACAAACTAAAAGCCAGCAGGAGTCCAGGATTCATATACTTTCCATGGGCCACTAAACACAAATATGAAACTAACCCACAAGAAGCAAGGCAATGTATGCTGATAGCCCTATACTAAATGTAACAGTGAGAGAATAGCAGATTCCATGTTCTTCACCACAGGTGGCCAGAGCAACCTTTCTATGTTTTACAGAGAACTAAAACACAGCTAACAAATCTGCAACTTTATTTTTTTTTGAGACACAGTCTCTCTCTGTCGCCCAGGCTGGATTGCAGTGGCCTAATCTCGGTTCCCTGCAACCTCTGCCTCCTGGACTCAAGCAATTCTCATGCCTTAGCCTCCAGAGTAGCTGGGATTACAGGCATGTGTCATCATGCCCAGCTAATTTTTGTCTTTTTAGTAGAGATGAGGTTTCACCATGTTGGTCAGGCTGGTCTAAAACTCCTGAGCTCAAGTGATCTGCCTACCTCGGCCTTCCAAAGGGCTAGGATTATAGGGGTGAGCCACCAGGCCCAGCCATTTTTTTTTTTTTCTAAAGAGACAGTCTCACTCTCTTACCCAAGCTAAAGTGCAATGGCAAGATCATGGTTCACTGCAGCATTGACCTCCTAGGCTCAGGCGATCCTCTCACCTCAGCCTTCCGAGTAACTGGGACCACAGGTGTGCACCATCACACCCAGCTAATTTGTAAATGTTTTGTAGAGACGGATCTTACTATGTTGCCCAGACTGGTCTCAAACTACTGGGCTCAGGCAATCTTCCTGCGTTGGCCTTCCAAAGTGCTGGGATCACAGGCATAAGCCACCACGCCCAGCCCTAATTCTGCAAATTAACGGTTGGATTGATTGCAATGCTTTTGTTATATACATCAAATCAAGATAGGCAGAATGTGGGCCGGGCACGGTGGCTCAGACCTGTAATCCCAGCACTTTGGGAGGGCGAGGCGGGCAGATCACCTAAGGTCAGGAGTTTGAGACCAGCGTGGCCAACATGGTGAAGCCTCATTTCCATTAAAAAGACAAAAAAATTGGCTGGGCATGGTGGCTCATGCCTATAATCCCAGCACTTTGGGAGGCCGAAGTGGGTGGATCACGAGGTCGGAGTTCAAGAACAGCCTGGCCAGAATGCTGAAACCTTGTCTCTACTAAAAATATAAAAATTAGCTGGGCATGGTGGTGGGCACCTGTAATCCCAGCTACTTGGGAGGCTGAGGCAGAGAACTGCTTGAACCTGGGAGGTGGAGGTTGCAGTGAGCAGAGATTGTGCCACTGCACTCGACCCGGGGTGACAGAGTGAGACTCCATCTCAAATAAAAAGAACAAACAAAAAAATCAGCCGGCCATGGTAGCAGGTGCCTGTAGTCCCAGCTACTTGGGAGACTGAGGCAGGAGAATCACTTGAACCTGGGAGGCAGAGGTTGCCGTGAGGCAAGATTGTGCCACTGCACTCCAGCCTGGGTGACATAGTGAGGCTCTGTCTCAAAAAAAAAAAAAGGCAGAATATGAATGATGGTTTTGTTTCACTGAGTAGGTGAAACCTAAAATGCATGTGAAACTCATAAATTAGGATGCATTCATGCTTCCATTGTCAATTCGAATTTTTCTTTGTGCAATAAGTTTTCCACCTTCACTGGTAACTGGCACGTATCTGAGATCTGTTTGTACTTCACAAATGTATTTCATCTTCCATTTCAAATAAACAAACTTGCTGAATAGAGTTTTTCTAAGTCAATATCTAGCTCCAATCCAGCTCTGACCAGAAATGCCATTTCAAAAATATAATGCTAATTTCTACCTACGTATCTCTTAAGAACATTTTTAAACTAATCAGAGCAAAAATGTTCCCACACAAATTTCTTTCAGTAATTCAAAACCAGAAAAGTTCTTATCTTATAAGATGTCCATTCTTTTTGGAGAATAATCTAGAGATCTGTGAACATAAATTACGAACTGTTTACACCTTTGAACTGATAATCCCACTTTGGAAAAGACATTGGAAAGACACGTCATCTTGGCCAGATGTTCACAGAATCAGTAACTTTGAGATACTAGCCAGTGGCAGAGCTGTGAGCTATGGTTCATTTATTTATATGCATATGTTCACAGATGTCATAGCTGGAAAGAGTCACTCAAATAATAAGTCTATGTTAGGAAATGGGTTGACACATGAAGCGGTGTGCTGAACCTGCTCATGAGAACCGACTGTGGGTATCTCTTCCTAATTTGCATTCAGTAGCGCATGTCAGCAGCTTGACATCAGCAAATGCTACAAATCAGGACTTTTTTCTCTAAGAGCTGGTTACTGAACATTTGCCATGAGATTCAAGGATGTAATATAAATTTAAAAACACATATACAAAAGTCAAAATAGCATATACACACAGAGTCTAGCTACATTAAGATACGTATCTATATTAGGATCAGAAGCAAATTAGAGTGATGTAAATAGAGCCACAGATACTTTCTCTGAATGTGCCTTTCTCTGTGAGTGACTAATGTAAAGTAAAATCATTTCACAGCTCTTGGTACGGTTCCAACCCTTTTTAATGCAAAGGAAAATAAATGTACCATGTTAGACTCTACAAGGAAACAATGACATGTGTTCATGAAAGTCTGATTGATATATACCAACTCCCAAGGTAATAGGCGGTGTTGTTTAAGCTCTATCTCTTGGGTGTGGAGGGATTTAAAATTCTTAATCTATATTTTTTATACTGATGACATTCATTAGAATATACTGAAATAGTTTCTTTAGTTTAAAAATAAAGATTAATTTTTCAAAACCCCCAAATTCCAAAGGTGCCCACACACCTGTGTTAAGCAAATGAAGGACAGTCTGAAAGTTCAATGAAACAAAACTTTTTAGAGTTCAAACTGGAATCTAAAAGTTTTAACCATTTATCAGTTTTCAACAAAAAGGTAAAGAATCTTGAATTCTCACAATTCACTTGCTCACCTAGCAGTCTTCTGAACGTGATGCAATTTTTCTGAAAAGTTTAGAAGAATGGCATCTTTCTTTTGGGCTTCCTGGAACAAAAACAGAATTTTCTCACTATATTGATAAAACTGGAAGGAAATAATTTTCTTAGGGCTTAAAGGAATCTCAAAATCACTGCTCCTGTTTTTAAACTTGATACATTCAAAGCATTTCACACTGAGACATGAACTCTGATACTCATACATTTGCCAGAACTCTCATACTCTCAAGATACATTTAACTTTCCAGAGCAATTGATCTTGACAGAAAATGCAATTCAGTGCATTAAAACTCAATGGAAGGTGGCAGTGGCTGCAGCTTAGCAGGGCCCCTTGTTTCTGAGAGAATCCAATATATCCTGCTTAATCACCACCCATACCTATGAGCATGCCTTTAAATGACCAAAATACCTTCAGCTGTTAAACCAGTTTGCAAACAGAGTTTAATCAGAAGGTACACAAGCCATGGCAGTGTTTGGATTCTTCACCTGTTCAGAAGGTGAGAGGAAGGCAGGTGGGAAGGAGGCAATGACTGACTCAGGAGGCTCCCCCGCTTGGGCAGAGACCACGTTACCCAGAGCGCCAGGATGCTTGGATCCAAGAGAGCTCTGCCCGAATACTATCTGCAACCTATGCTGGGCAAGGAACACATTTTCTTCTTTTAATGCCTGAAAATTAACCTTTCAATCAAGTCCCAAGTTAAACATGACCCTTTGTCTTCTGAAGAATATACTAATCATGGTGCATATCATTATTTACGGAGAGCTCACCATAGGCAAAACATTGAGCTAAGTACTTTATGGAATCAGCTTTTTCAGCACTCTCAATCACCTAGTTTTGGGGTAAGTTATCACTATTCTCACCATTCGATGAAGAAATTCAGGGTCTTTAGGTTTAAGTAACTTGCCTGAGGAAGTACAGCTAGCAAAAGACAGTCAAAACCTCCCAGTCCTGTACTGTTCTCAAGCTCACATTCAAAACAAGACTGCACCACGGTTCCCTCCCCAGGTTAAAGGTACGACTGTGGCACTCTTGTCAAAATAGCTGATTCAGCAGAGGAAAAGCAAATCAATTAGTTGAGATCATTTCAAAACAAAGGAATAACGGTCCTTGGTTGATTTTCCACTTTGTACCTAGCTCTTTTGGTGTTACAGAGATCCAGTAAAAAAATAAAAATAAAAAAAGCAATGGATAGGGTCAGACCCCAAACCCTGTGCTAGCAGCAGACCGTTCAAATGCATCGTTCACAAACAAAGACGGAAGTGACCTTTCTACATATAACTGGTCACAAATCTAGTCAATTCCACATCAGAAATATTTCGATCCTCCATCCTCTATTCTCTCTCCCTATGGCCACTACCCTCCCTCAACGCTCACCAGACAATTACAGCCAGCTTCTGCTGAGGTGTATTCCTATTTCTAGTTCTTTCTCTACTCTAGCCCAGCCTTATTTGCCTAAAAACAAAAACAAAAATGCTCCAGTCAAGCTATTACACTATGTACAAACTTCTGTTGGTTCCCAACTGCTAAAGCATGAAATCCAAATTCCCCGCCTTTGACACTTGAATCCTTCATAGCTGGCTTCACTAGCCTCTCTGCTTCACTCTCCCACTTCCCTTCAGCCCTACAGCCCTAGAGCAGTACAACTCAAGAATTTGCAAATAGCGCTTCTATAAACAGAACCTTCTTGGAACTCACCATGCCCTTTCCTAACCCTGTTTGACACCATCTCATGCCTGGGGAAAACTTCACTGCCTCCAAGGGGTATTCATATGCATTCTCTAAGTCCTAAACATTTCCACATACCTGTGCAACAAAGTGCAGGAGATTCATCCCAGGTTTGTTTGCTTTTGTGTCTGCCAATTTCAGCAAAGAAGACAGTTTAAATCCTACCGCATTGCCGGCATACCCTCCCTAAAGAAGACAAATCAGAAAGAAAAAATTACACATGTGAAATATATGTATAATTATGTATATATAATATATACATTATGTGTATATATACACATACATACACACACAGACACCTTTACATAGGCAAATAAGGTTGAAAACAGAAGATTACAATTGTTTTGGATTATTACTTACTGCATTCATGATATTTCCAGCCTGCAGCACCAAGTGTAATATAGAATGTAGCTCTTCACATGACATCAGTTCTATCAAAAAGAACACATCACAGCACCTTAGAGAAGCCTTCAACTTCAAATGCACAAAAGACAGCTACCACATCCAAGTTCAAGTGTGTCTGAAGCAAGCTGTGACCTTAAACTGTATATAAAACGGAGAAAACAAAAAAGCAATATATTCTATGGTATACCTAACACATCATTTGCTACCGGCAATCCATGTCATAGTGTTTACTTGGAAATCAAATAGATATGAGAGCGGAATAGCACACAATTGTTCGATAATAAAAATTTTCAATTAGTGAAAAATCCAAAAGTCTAATGCAAAGCAGTATCCTGTGATATAAGAGTTAATTTTCTTCTCAGCAGTTATTTAATTTTTCCTTGTATAGCCACTATTCTTTGAGAATAGCTACTATGCATTTGTGGAATATGAAAACTAACAGCAAGCAACATTTTGCTTAGTCAATGAGTTATGAAGAGATAAAAAATAAACAAGCTGGGAAAACATGTAAATAACTTGCAAAGAACAAACCCCAAGGGCCCAGGCACCAGGGAATCTTTTCATTTTATTCAAAGCTACACAGTTCATTTGGGTTGACTGAAAGTTTTAGAAAGAAACTTATCATTGTAATACATTGGTAAACTAGTTCTTTATTAACACCAAATCCTTTGTACACCCATGCAAAGAAACAAAAGTTAAAAATTTTAATACATTTAGCAAGGTAAAAAGAAAACTTGATTATTAAAATTATACTATCAATAAATAATAAAATGTCACTGATATTTTTAAGTTAATATTCTCCATTAAGTCGCTAATACTTTCAAAAAATTACAGTTGGATCACTGCCTATATTGTGTTATCTAAGAAGGCCAGTTTTGGAAGGGTGGCCAGATAAGAAATGTTTCTACCATACCCACAAGTTTGCATTGCTCAATATAAAAACACATTCTTCCAGAACAAACCTTCCAAAGTTGTTACAATAGTGTTAGTATGAAAAAAAAATTTTAAAGGCCTCTATATTGGAATTTTTAAAAAGTCTTTTTCCTTCTTAGTCTCTTCTCTAAAATGAAGAAAATATGATGGGCCAAAGAGAAAAATTATATCTCAAAACAGGCCAGAGCAAGTAAACAGGAAAACCAAATAGGAATAAACAATTCTACAACAATAACTAGAAATCCAGAAAATGACGAAAAGGAAATCAGGCTGGCACTGATGAATGCTGAAATGTGTGAATGTCAGGGAGGGCCAGAGAGTATGCCCGGGAGATGAGAAGGCGGCAGTTGCAACTCTGCCGGCATCCTCAGTGCCAAGATGCCAGAAACCAAAGCTATCACCCCTACGGAAGGGGACGCTAGGGCAGCTCTGAGAAGAGGCTGTCCATGCTGGGCAGGCAATAATTTAAAGAGTTGTTTAAATAAATGAAAATGGCCTATCTGCCCCTCTCAAATTTAAACAGCATAGCAGAAGCTGGAGTATGGAGAAGTGGGAGATGACACCACAGAACAGAAATGTCAGGAACCCTGGCAGAAGAGTCACACAGTTGACCCCGGGAAAACAGGT
The DNA here is from genome assembly GCA_963573385.1 of Cacajao melanocephalus. NCBI lineage: Eukaryota > Metazoa > Chordata > Mammalia > Primates > Pitheciidae > Cacajao > Cacajao melanocephalus. The sequence goes on along the minus strand of CAUYLG010044322.1, from coordinate 14,988 downwards.
ATGCTTCTGGAAAGGCTGGGTCCCAGCCACCAACAGAGGCCATGACAGGGAGGAGAGAGGCAGCTGTCCCAGGGCCCTGGGCTCTGTGCACATGCACAGCCCACCCCACACATGTACACACCACATACCAACACACACAGAGAAAGCTCATCCAGGAGAGGAACAAGAGCAAGCCATAACCAGCAAGGTTGACTCTGAAGCCTGGGATGAAAGAAACTCCCATCTGTGGGAGGGTAATATGCAAATTAACATTCATTACAGGAAGAATGTCAATGGAGATAAACCTTTAAGTGCATCCCTAGAAACATCTCGTTTCCCTTTTAAGGGTATGCCAGAAATTCAGGACTTTCATGTCCAATTTCATTTGGCTTTTTAAAAAAACTGCTATCAAAATTAAAGACAAATTCTGCGAAGGATCACATGTTGTCTTACCTTTTATAGCAGTTCTTAAAACTGTTATATCTGTGTATAGAGAAGAACAAGAAGGTAGAAATTCCTTCTTTAGCACCATGGCTTCAATCCGAAGTGAATAGCTGAAAAATAAAAAAGTGAAACTGTAGAATTTGATGTCATTAGTTTAAAAATCTTACTGTGCAAAGACTAATGATCAGTGACTGTATCCTTACTTTGGCACCTGAATTAAGTCGTACAGAAAGGAGTCTGCCAGAGACAGCTTGGACACATCACCACTAAATGCTTTTAACTTCTTTACCTAAAAGACAAATGGAAAGGGGGGTAGATAAAATCATTTATGATTAAAATTTAAGATGATTTAAATTTCACCTCTGAATTCTTCTAAAAAAAATAGGATTTTAGTGCTAAATTCAAATTAATTTAGAAAAGACAGAAAATGAAATCATCCCATCTGCTATTTGTTTTTCTTTTTTTAAAAGAAAAATACAAACTCACAAATTTAAAGGCGAGGAGCTACTGTCACTTATGTAGCTATAGATACACAGTCCCGTGCAAACAGGAGAGCTGGAGCCACTAGAATCCTCAGGAAGGTTACAAAAGGGAGTGACTAAAAAGGGATCAGTTCTAAGGATGAAAATGTTTTGTAAGCAATAATCTGGAAATGAGATCATTGTTTGGGAGAAGAAATAAAAGACTACAGAGTCATTATAATATGGTCCTTTAAGTCACAAACAGAAAAAAGAAAATCTTATTTTGAGTAATTTGTATACCAAATACTTAGACTGAGTAAAATCTAACATGGATTTTCTTTCTGTGGTCAAATCCCACTTCACATATAATAGCTTTAAAGGAAGAGACTATTGTATCTTCAGGTGAGTACACATGTCTGCTCTTCAGTAGGAAGACAAAAAGGAAAATTGCTTAAACAACTGGAAGATAATGTTAAGATTGCCCCCAGGGACCCTGGTAGAAGAGTTGTACTGGATGCCTGGAAAGGAGGTCAACTTTTGGAAAAGCGGGGTTTCAGCCTGAAAAGACCAGGCAATAAAATAGTATGTATAGTTGGATGCCATTTCTGTAAATTTTTTAAAAAGGTATCTATTAACCCCCAACCCTCTGATGTACACACCTACATACACAGGAAAAAAATGAAAAAGCCACACATCTCCAGGTAGTGACTCATGCCTGAAATCTCAGCTCTTTGAGAGGCAGAGGCAGAAGGATCACTTGAGGCCTGGAGTTCGAGACCTGCCTAGGCAACACAGGGAAACCCCTCCCCCAAAAAGCCCCACATACACTAGGCGATAGGATTATGGTTGTCTGCTGTTTTCTCCTGTTGCTCATTTTTATTTTCTAAGATACCTACAATGAACATGATTATTCTTTTTTTGTTTATTTGTTTATTTTTTGAGATACAGTCGTGCTCTGTCACCCAGGCTGGAGTGCAGTGGCACAATCTTGGCTCACTGCAACCTCCGCCTCCCAGGTTCAAGCAATTCTCCTGCCTCAGCCTCCTGAGTAGCTGGGATTACAGGCATGCGCCACCATGCCCGGCTAATTTTTGCATTTTTAGTAGAGACAGGGTTTCACCATGAAGGTCAGGCTGGTCTCGAAATCCTGACCTTGTGATCCGCCTGCCTCAGCCCCCCAAAGTGCTGGGATTACAGGTGTGAGCCTCCATGCCTAGCCCAATTACTCTTTAAAAAATAAACTAAACTAAGTTTTTAAACACAATCAGTGATTCCTTCAACCAATACAGGAAAAAGAGAAGAGTTCTGACAACAGGTATATAGCCAAATAGCAAGAAGGTGAGAGAGGAGATGATGAAAGCAAAGTTTTCAAACAACATTAGATCATAAATCATGTCTTCCCCCCACACAGAACACTGGGCCAATCCCATGGCAAAACCACTTCTAAGTCCACTGTTAATAGAGAGTCATCCAACAAAATTCTTTATGGTAAGTAGTAAGTACCTTAATACTGTTAGTGAAGTGTACAGCCTGTCTTTGCAGCTAACTGTTGCCAGTAAGGAGCTAACACTTTGTATTATTCTTTATAAAGCTTATTCTCTTCCATCTCCTTGGTTATGATTAATAACATGATTTTAAGTTCCTTGCGAAATAGGAAATGACAATTCAAAAATATAAAGAAAGGAGTGTTTGCAAAGATCCACACACTGAAACATCTACCTCAATTATTTGAAAATATAAAATGTAACACTTCCAGTTCACACCCTAGTATTATGTCTGACTCTTAAGACTATCTTCTTTTTTTTAGGGCAGAAAATAGCCATTTACATAATTCCATTTCCCTTACTGGTAGAGCCACAAAGTGAATTGACCATTTTTAGCCTTATTAAATTTAAGGGCACATGGTACTGCTGGCTTAAGCCCAAATCAGTCCCTGGCTTCTGCACTGAGAAACCTATACGATGAATTCTAATCCCTTCTGAACTAGAATCTAACAATTCACTATATATGGGCAGGGGCAGAGGGAGGTTGTATAAGACCATATACATAGCATGTGTGAAGCCTCTGAAAATCACAGCGCGGTTTTCCGTCTAAAGTGTAAGAGCAGGTCACGCTAAGTAAACTTGGTAAATGTTTCTATTAACATGTGCTAAACTGTAACTTAGCAATGATTAATCTCCTTCACTTACGTAAAAAGCTAAAGAAAAAAGTATGAATTTCAAGAGAAGGGTGATAGACCGTATTTGATTTAAACGCCATGTATACAGTTCTTTGTTCCATTTCAAAATGAGATTAATGTTCTTTAAGAGAAATTATTGTATCTTCACAGTGGAAGGAAAGTAAAAAAGAAAGATGAACATATCCTACAATTATTATGCATTCTTATTATCAAAAAAGCATTTATTAAATATTGTTAGGCACAGTTTTGTAGGCTGAGCCAAGAGACCCTCATTATGGCCCTGGTTGTGCCTGGTTGCTGTTGTAACAGTGACAGCGGGCTCCTCGAGACTCTCACATTCCAAAGGACATGCCTCCTTCACCCTATTTAATTCCAGTCACATGGCTTGAAATGGCAAGATTTCCCACAAACATACCCACCCAACAGAAGACCCACGGGCTTCCTGTCATTCCCCTCCCAGCGGCAGAGTCAACGAAGAAGGAGGTAAAGAGATACCACAAATGTCCAGCAGAGGCAACTCAGCTGCTTCAGGAGAAAACAAAGTTTCTGCCATGTCTAGCACCAGCCCACAACAGAGGAAGGGCTGGTCAGGCGCAGTGGGGTGTTCCCTGGCTTGGGAACTTGGTGCTGGATAAGAACACACTCCTAGAGTTTCATTTCTGGGCCCACCTTCTTCCTCTGCAAGTGTGAACCACACATTAGAGGAAAGATGAACAAACAAGCCGGATAAAAGATTTGTGGTGGAGGGCAGAGAAATTCTCAACAACAAATTAACCTTGGCTTCAGTTGGCTTGTCAGCTGAGAAGGCAGGAGAGAAAAGGGCTGTTTCCGTTTGTATTTTTCAGCATGCTGATAAGATTACAGTATTATTCAAGTGACACTTATTCACACCAGTACTTTGTGATAGCAGAGGTGATGAAAAGGCTGGCAGGACAGCAGTGTGAGGCAGGGTTTTGAAAACCTTTGCCCTTCCTTCCTCTAAGGCAGGCAGTGGAGTGCAGCAGAAAGAACCACACTGGGCTCAGCCAGATCAGGGCTGGAGTCCACCCCGCTGCTCTGTCACCCAGCAATCATGTGACACCAGACAAGGTATAACAAGCCTGTGTGAGCCTCAGTTTCTCATCTGTAAAACGACGTTGCTGCAAGGATTACATGAAAAATACACAAAAGATTCATAGCTATGATTGATTGACTTTCTATGTGCCAGGCACTAGGCTAAGCGCTTTCAAAACATGATCTCATCTCACTTCATTTTGCCCTGTCCAGTCAGTGCCTGGTACATGGGGCCACTCAATAAAGATTTAGTCCTTACTTGTGCTAAAAATGAGCATAGAACGTTACACACAGGCTGAGGGCCATGTGGTTACGTGTCCACTTACAAATTTATTAGCATATTTCCGCCACATTCCTAAACCTCTCTTCTCTGGCCCTGCCTCCTCCTCCGCTTCATCTGCATCCTCCAACCTCCATCCTGAGACCCAAAGGTTCCAGGGTTGGCCCTGGGTCTGAGTAGTGCCAGGGGCCACAAAAAAGTTTGTCCTTGCAGTGGGCAGCAGTTGGGGGTGGCTTCCGAGACCCCCTCCCATAGCACTTCCTTTCCCCGAGACCCACTCCCACAGCACAGTTACCCCACAGTGTTTAGAAAGGGGCTCCTGGCAGCCCTGGGGACTGTCAGGGTGTTCCTGCTGAAGGAAGCTCCCAGTTGAGTTTGGAGGGTGTGGTGAGCTGAAGCCCAGAGTCAGTAATGTAAACAAGGAGGCGAAGTGTGACCAAGCGCGCCAGATATTCAGACTGAGGATGACCCCGCAGCAGGAGGTTGTGGGGAGAAACAGCTGCTGCCTGGTTCAGTGGCTGGGAAGGCATTCCAGGATCCCAGGCCAATGCTTCCATCTCAGCGAGACCCCACCTCCCGGGTTAGCTAACTGTGGGTGAGAGAGTCTCCGGGACTCAGGGCAGTGCCTGGATGGGTTTTCATCATCTTGCCCTCAACAGTCTTCGTTTTGAATTACATTCCCCACACAACCCAAAAATACAAAGTTCTTTTAAATAAGACAGGTTTGACAGCTTGGTTGCTTCTGTGAAAAACTCCTTTACATTTTCTCATCACCTTTGAATTTTAAATGAGAAATGAAGATATTAAGAAAACTGTATTCAGTTTCCCACCTCACCACTGCATGAAGCTGAGCTGGCAGCCTCCCTTGTGACTAACTTTCATTTAGTTAGCAGTGCAGAGCTTTTCAGAGCACTTCACGTGCGCTGTCAAATCTGATCCTCACTTAACAACAGGGTGAGGTCAGTTAGGAGTGGGTAGCAGAGAGGTCCTAGAGGAGGCTCGAAAACAGCCCAAGCAGGAATAAGGTTTTAAGAGCAAGTGAATCGTTTTAAAACTCAAATTAACTAAAAACTATCTAACCTAACAAGATTTTGGAACTCCCATTCTTTACAGAAAAGATTAAGGACTGTTCAGTATGTACAATCCAGGGTAAATTATGATTTAATATACCTTTCCTTTAAGATTTTAAGACTCTACTATTATTAACATTAATAACTGCCACTAATTAATCTTGGCTTGGGTTAATTACACTTAATATGCAGACAGAAAACCTGAGGGAGAGAGTTCCCAGGTTAATAGGTACACCTAGATGTAACTAGATCTCTAGTTACTCACGCACTAAGATCCTAAAGTTGGCATTGTGAGTTTGACACTCATCAATGTAAAAGGAAAAAAATACAATTGTATCTCTCTTGTTATTAATGACACTAAAGTAAAGCTACATAAATTATGTCTGGGAAGAAGACTGGAAAAGAGGAGGCAGAAGTCAGAAGTGCCTGTGAAAAGGGTAACATACTAAAAAGTCACCCTTACTTTTTACTTTTAAAAGTTGGCCGGGTGCACACCTGTAATCTCAGCATTTTGGGAGGCTGAGGCGGGTGGATCACTTGAGGTCAGGAGTTCAAGACCAGCCTGGACAACATGGTGAAACCCCATGTCTAACAAAAGTTATGGGGGTGTGGCAACATGCACCTGTAATCCCAGCCTACTTGGGAAGCTAAGGCAGGAGAATTGCTTGGACCCAGGAGGTGGAGGTTGCAGTGAGCTGAGATCACTGCACTCCAGCCTGGGTGACAGAGCAAGTCTGTCTTGAAAAAAAAAAAAGTCATCTATTACTTTTACTTATAATGTAAAAAACTTGGTAAGAGTCTATAGTATTTAGGTATTTTATAAATATGTATTTGTGTAATTTCTTACTGAAATTTTTCAAGGAATTTTTTCCTTAGAAATAAAGGACAATATCACAATTTAGGAAGGTTTTATACAACTGTTTTTCTGTTTTTTTTTTTTTTCTATCAAGCTCCTAACCATTCAACAATGCAGTTAATTCATTCAGTCCAAAAAAAAAAAATAAATTTATATCATGGTAGTATGTATTACTATCACAACAATTTCCACCTTTGAGTTAATTATGTAGATAAGATTTTATTAACAGTTCACCTATCTCTCCAAAATTTTAGAGCATCTTTATTCAAAAATGATTGTTTTCATCTATTTTTTTAAAGTATATGTATTATAAAATAACCTGAGTTTATACTATGCAAAGGTCATCTTTAGATGATAGAAAAGGAATCTTATTTTTTGATGATGATGAAAATTTATTGAGCTCCCATGTGCCAAGTACCATGTTAGATGCATAACTAGGGTTTATCATCTTGACAATCCAATGAGGTCAGCATCATTATCCTCCTTTTATAGGCGAGGAAACTAAAGTTCACAGGAGTTAAGAACCTTGCCCCATTTTCTCAATTAAGGGAACAGCTCAAATCTGAACCTAGATTCTCTGACTCCATAATATCCATGCTCTTTCTACCAGATCATTTTTTACTTTTATGTGAGAAAACTCCGGCTCTGGGTAGGAGAGTGCCCTTCCCATGTGAGTTTTGTTTTTGTTTTTGTTTTTTGAGACAGAGTCTCACTCTTCACCCAGGCTGGAGTGCAGTAGCGTGATCTTGGTTCACTGCAACCTCCACCTCCCGAGTTCAGGCAATTGTCATACCCCAGCCTCCTGAGTAGCTGGGATTACAGGTGCATGCCACCATGCTCGGCTAATTTTTATATTTTTGGTAGATAACAGGGTTTCATCATGTTGGCCAGGCTGGTCTCAAACTCCTGACCTCAGATGATTCACCTGCCTCTGCCTCCCAAAGTGCTGGGATTACAGGCGTGAACCACTGCTCCTAGTCTTCCATGTGAGCTTTGACACACTTAAAAATATTAAGCTTTTATGATCACTCCTAACATCTACAACTCATGCACTGAATTTCTTACCTCTTCTGACTCTGGCAAAAACTTAAGAAATTCTCGCAAGGTCTCTGATCCATAACGCTCACTTTTTCCTTGATGAATATCTTCTACAATGGACCGATGAGACCTTAAAAAGACAATGAATCACATTCCATTTCACATTTGCTAGCGTGCCAACAGAGGTGCCAAGCCAGTGGAAATTAAAACAAATCTCCTCCACCCTGCTTCCCACCCATCTCCTTCCCAGTCTGGATGGCAGTTTTGTGTGAGTGCTCATAACAGCCCCACTGCCTGGAAACAGGAAACCTCAGTACTCTGCGCAAGGTCCCTTCACCCAGAGCACCATCCTTGGGCATCCCCAAAAGGCTGAAAGTGGCAACAACCACGGGGAGTCTCTTTTGTGGGGAGAAAAATAATCCCCTTTGGTCTCACTAAAACTCCTGCACAGCCTTCTCCTTACACTTCAGAACACAGAACTCCAACTGCTACTTGACTCATCAGTCCAACCTCCACTGAATGGGGGACGCTAAAGGTGACTCTATAGAGTCCCTGATGGGACAGGCTTGAATGCATGCCTGGGGCAATTCTCCACCTACTTCAAGCCACTATGTTATGTTTCCGTGAAGGAAAACAGCAGAAAGTGATAGTCACTTGCAGACTTATCAAGCTAGGTGTCTAAGAAGATTTGAAGGTGTGAGGAAGGACTTTCACTCATATTAGATTTTGAATTTCAGCTCGGTCACACCCACAGACTTTGATACTGACATCAGGGATATGACTAAAGTTTCAAATGTGTGCAAAATCTTACCTCTTAAATTGCTTAAGAAATATCCCAATGTTCATACTCCGTTTTGCATCCAAAACAGTAATCTGGAAAAAAAAATAAGGACACATAGGATTACTAAATTCAAATAAAAAGAGTTGGAGAAAGAAAATAATTAAAACCTATCAAATGCAACACTAATTTATAAAAGAGTAATTCCCAATGTATAAATCTGGTGGTTAACAGATATTCCTAACATAGTTTTACAAATATTAAAGGGTTATCATCTCCCCAAACTTTCTACAGTGATATTATATTTTCTTAAATGTAATAACACATACCTATTTTAATATTATATAACTTTTAATATACAGATGGTCCCAACCAATGATGGTCCACCTTATGATTTTCCAAGTTTACTATGGGCTTCTTGGGATATTAAATGCATTTTCTTTCTTTTTCTTTGAGACGGAGTCTTGCTCTGTTGCCCAGGCTGGAGTGTAGTGGCATCATCTGAGCTCACTGCAACCTCTGCCTACTGGGTTCAAGCAATTCTCGTGCCTCAGCCTCCAGAGAGTGGCTGGGATTACAGGCGTGCACCATCCACCCGGATACTTTTTTTATTTTTTGTAGAGACAGAGCTTCACCATGTTGTCCAGGCTGGTCTCAAACTACTGACCTCAAGTGATCCACCCGCCTCAGCCTCTCAGAGTGCTGAGATTACAGGCGTGAGTCACTATGCCTGGTTACATTTTCAACTTACAATATTTTTGTCTTACAATGGGTTTTTACAATGCAGCCCCATCATAAATTGAGAAGCATCTGTAAAAGTCAGTCATCCTTTAGTATCTACAGAAGATTAGTTCCAGGACCCCTGGGGATACCAAAATCTGAGGATGTTCAAGTCTTGTATAAAATTGCGTAGTACTTTGCATATAATCTATGCACAACCTCCCGCAAACATTAAATCATCTCTAGATTACTTCTAATACCTAATTTAATGTAAATTGTGTTATATAAATGGTTGCTATACTATATTTTTTAATTTGAATTATTTTTTATCGTTGTATTGTTATTTTCTATTTTTTTTCTGAATATTTTTGATCCATAGTTGGTCGAATTTGAGGATGCAAAATCTGCAGTCATGAAAAAAGGTCTGTATAGTATATACTTTAAATGTTTTTAATTTAGCAATTTCCTCCTAGAATAATTTCCACCCTCACTTAAAAGCCCCAATTTGGAAATGGATGCTTTGGCCTAATGGGAATCATGTGAGATTTGAACTGAGAAAGTAAAAAACAACTCTGAAGATATTGCAGATTGAGTCCCAACCCTGACTTATGGATGTAAAAGAACCTATGAAGTCATTTTCAGAAACATCAATAAATTAATTTTTTTCTAAAAGAAAAATTTCATTTCACTCAAAAAGCTTATATATGTCCAACAGACCTTTTAGGAGGGTGTACGGTAGTGTCCTATATTTTATTTACTCAAAATTTTAAAAAGAAAAATCTTGTGCTGTATGCATTTCACCAAGGCTAAGATACTTTTTTTTTAATTTTGCATTTTCCTGATCTCTGGAATCAAGATGTGTCTTATAATATATGGCTTCTTTTTATTTAATGAAATATGGTACAGCTATTCTGTCAAAACCCAGATTTGGGCTGCAGCAGGTTTTAACTGATCAAAATTTATAATTTCAGAGGGTTTTATCAGACTAGAAATTAGACCTTTTTTTTTGATTGTTAAATACAGAAGCCATTTCTGTCTCTGGACGTAAACATCCAGGCTGCGTGAAGGAAAGATAACCTGAAAACTGCCGCATTTTTTTCCCATTTGTTTTTTGGTAAAGGGAGACTAGCTAAAATAGGAATGTTGTTGTAATGCTCTTCCTTTCCAAGTGTATGTGATTCACTGTGAACAAAAGAGAATCAGGTTTCAGACTAAATTCCTCATCTCTGGGTCTGCTTGGGAGTTTATAACCAGCAGCAAGACTGTTAACCAATGTTAATGTCATTTCCTGGCTATAAGGTTAAATTTTTACAAGAGTACGGTTGCCTTCTTTTGAAGGCAAATCTTTAACAATCACATTATTTACTAACCTAGGGGTTTGTTTCATGTTAGCACAATCACCTGCCAGCCATAAAATAAACTCCCAAGCTGAAAGGGCAACCTCCTTATTGGAATCCTATCCAGCGACTGCAGTTCAAGTTCAGTGTAAAGGGAGGAGAGAGGAGGAGAGAAAGAAAGGGTGAGAATAAAACCTGTCAAACTCAACACCCTTCAAAAGCTCATACCAAAAAAGGAATCCCAATTTATTAAGACATAAAACTGGGTTTAAAGGGACAGGCGCAGTGGCTTACGCCTGTAATCCTAGCACTTTGGGAGGCCAAGGCGGGCAGATCACAAGATCAGCAGCTGGAGACCATCCTGTCCAACATGGTGAAACCCTGTCCCTACTTAAAATACAAAAATTAGCCAGGTGTGGTGGTGCAAGCCTGTAGTCCCAGCTACTCGGGAGGCTGAGGCAGGAGAATAACTGAACCAGGGAGTCAGAGCTTGCAGTGAGCTGAGGTGGCGCCACTGCACTCCAGCCTGGCAACAGAGCGAGACCCCGTCTCAAAATTAAAAACAAAAAACTGGGTTTATAATTCATAAAAGTCCACACATAAGAATCTGTCTATTGATATAGTTACTTAGCATGTCCAAGGAACTTCCTCTGCATTCACCTAGCATGGAGAAATGACTTGTTTTGTATTTCTTTCATTGAAGTACCACCATCTGCTACATTTAACCCTTGACTGCAGTGCTCTCCCACTCCCCAGGTAAACCAAACTCCACACTTATCAACCCTCTGGGACCCTCTTCACTCAGCCAAGATCCAGAGACATTGCTGCTGGAAAGTGATGGAGAAAATTACTCTTATGATCTCTGCTGGACAGGTAAGGAAACTGAGCCTCACAGACATCATTTTATAACTTTCCCAAAGCAGTGTTGAACTGATATGTGAGCCTGGTTCTCTCTGACTCCTTTTCACTCTAGTTTCTGAGAGTCTTCATATTACTGAGCTTCCTACAGAGATGTAGCCATTTCCCCACCAGCGTGGTGCTCGCACTGTGAGGTTTTTCCAGGAATGGGGGCAGATGTGTAGGAAGCTATATGTGTGCCTGGCCAAGTCCCTGGTGACCCCAGAGCTGTATCTGAGAGATGACAGATGGGAATCATGTTCTCTCTCACCAGACAAGAGAGCCTCCATGGGCCTGCGCCCTGACCCTGTGACAGGAGCAGCCCATGGTGCCCCAACACAGGGGCAGCCCAGGTGTGGAAGCAGGCGTCTCTGCAGCTAGCTGTGTTTCAGAAACAAAGAGAATTCGGTAATATTCCTAAGGGAAAACCTGGGCTGGCTGTGACTGAGCACCTTACAGGAAAAACAGAGCCCAGCACTTCACCCAAACAACATGAAAATGGAGACAACTGATAGCATTCAGGGGCAGTCCCACACGCTCCAGGCATCCTCAGATTTGCCTGGTTCCTGAGGAGTCTCTTTCTCTACTTTATCGCATTCGAGCCTTCCAAAGCAGTGTTATAAGAGTGATTGTTGAACTCCTTTAAAGAGGGTTATCACTACACATGTAAATTAGCTTATCTCACTTCCCAAATGCCTGCTGTCTCAAAGCTGGGCCATTCAGAAACAAAGCTGTGTAGGGTTGGGTTGTGTTTTGGAATCATTCAGAGCAGTGGAATCTGCACATGGGATCCCAGTGGGACTCACTGGGCACAAGCTGACAAGTCAGAGGCAAGAAACTGCCCAAAGAAAAGGGATAAACAAACTCAGCCAATGAGTGAGCTGCATCTTTCCCTCCCTCCCACCAGCTCCAATCCACTGGTAATGACTCCTCCGGTCACACCAGGACTTGGAGGCAGGACGGCCAGTGAAGTCAGTGCCACAGGTACAGTCAGCGTACTGTACAGTTCGTTAGCTCTTCCCCTAAAATTCCTAGCAAAGAATGGCAAACAAGGCAGCTAGAAATGTAAGGTAATGAGGTGATTAATGCACTCAACTCATTTTAAGGATTTCCTACTAGGATGCGAAGGGGGCCTGGGCTCTCCTCGCAGTTTCCCCACAATTGCCAGGTGGCCAGGGTTGTTCTGATACCCACTGAAACAGCACCACTATGCCACTCAGTGAGGCATGCAAATGGCTACATGATCACTCTTGCTAAAACCTCCAAATCAGCTCTCCTAGTTTATTCTACCATAACTTTTGTCGTTTCAATTCACTTCATCAATCTATTACAAAATCTGCCTTCTATATCCTGTGAAGGAAGAAGAAACTTTTTTTCAGTTGTGGTAAAATACAAATAACTATTTCCATCATAACTTTTTTTTTTTTAAGAGACAGGGTCTTGCTCTGTCACCTAGGCTGGAGTGCTCATAGCTCACTGCACCCTCAAACTCCTGGGCTCAAGCAATCCTCCCGCATCAGCCTCCTGAGTAGCTGGGACTATGGGTGCATGCTATCACAGCTGGATAAATTTTAAGACTTTTTTTTTTTGTGGAGATGAGGTCTCACTATGTTGCCCAGGCTCGTGTTGAATTCCTGGCCTCAAGCTATCCTCTTGTCTTGGCCTCCAGAGGTGCTGAGATTACAGGTTTGAGCCATCGAGCCTGGTCCATAACCATTTTATTATTATTATTATCATTATTGAGACAGGGTTTCGCTCCATTGCCCAGGCTGCAGTGCAGTGGCACTATCTTAGCTCACTGCAACCTCCACCTCCTGGGCTAAAGGACCCTTCCTGCATCAGCTTCCTGGGTAATGGGGACTATAGGCGCGAGCCACTGTGTCTGGCTAATTTTTAAGTTTTCTATAGGGATGTGAGGGTTCTCACTAAGTTGCCCAGGCTTCATAACAACTTTTAAGGATACAGTTCAGTGACATTCAGGACATACACACTGTTACATAACCACCACCACCATCTTCCATCCCCACAGCACTTCATCTTGCAAAACTGAAACTTTGTACCCATTAAACAATTAACTCTCGGCCCAGTGTGATGGCTCACATCTGTCACCCCAGCACGTTGGGAGGCTGAGATCGGAGAATCACCTGAGGTCAGGAGTCCAAGACCAGCCGGGCCAACATAATGAAACACTGTCTCTACTAAAAAATCCAAAAAAAAAAAAAAAACTTAGCCAGGCATGGTGGCATTGGGCCTATAGTCCCAGCTACTGGGTAGGCTGAGATACAAGAATCACTTGAAATCAAGAGGCGGAGGTTGCAGTAAGCTGAGATCATGCCACTGCACTCCGGCCTGGGTGACAGAGGGAGACTCCATCTCAAAACAACAACAACAACCACAACTACAAACAATTAACTCCCCGTTACCCTCTCATTCCCTGGCAACCACCATTCTACTTTGTCTCTATAAATCTGGCTACTTTAGGTACCTCCTATGAGTGGAATCATACAGTATTTTTCCTTTGTTACTGGCTTATTTAGCATAAAGTCTTCAAGGTGAAGGAAGAAACCTTTAAACCAGTTTTGTTTTTTATGTCAAAGGGGGCTTCTTTACCTACTTAAGTAACACTACATAGTGGCTATTTCCATCCCACTTCAAGTCCTGGAAAACAAAAATGTAAAGATCTTCTTCTATCCTCCAATATGGATCTAGCTTTTGGGTTTTGATGTTTTTCATTTTCTTTTTCATGTTTGGTTGGCTATCGATTGGAAATTGTTCTTCCCAGCTTTTCGGAAAAAAAATGAAAACCCAGTTGAAGCGTATTTTTTTCTAAATGTATTTCAAATACTCTATCTAGTTCTATGGTTCTGGATCGTGAGCATATCCCAAAATTCTAGAACATACCAGGATCATAATAAAAGGTGAGAATGACAGCTGAATTACAGTGTGGGAGAAAAAAGTATTTAATATCACTTCATCATCAATTTAGAAAAATTCCTTCCATCCTCTCTCTCCCCCCCCCTCTCTTCCCCCCACACCGCCCCCCGTGGTCTTCTTTTTCTAATTAGCCATTTTGGTGATTTCCTAGATGGTCAATGTTATATCACTACAGACATCACAGTGAATGACCTCAGGTGTTTGAATATTTGTGTTTTCTTTGTGAGTCCCAATATCTGCTGATGGCTCATAAGCTGATCCCTTTGCACTCTTGGTTTGGTTCTGTCCAGTTCAGTAACCTTTTGTTTCCTTTGGAGGATACCAAATGGCTAAGATATAGCCCTCCCCGTAAGAGCTGGTCAAACTGTAGAGGGAGACACGCACACCCTCAACCAACACTGGTGGAAGATCGCCAGGAGTCCTGAGGAATGTCAGTAATAGAGGGACAGGACACTACAGAGCTTCTCAGGGGATAGATTGGACAACTCTGAGAAGAAGATGAGTTTGAGCTGAATCTCTCTATTTTCATCCCCAGTAATATATCTTTATTTCTAATTGCTTTATTATAGCTTAATAGCTTAATTATTATTATACCATCATATCTGCAGTCTCTGATTTAATTTTTAGTTAACAAAGATACAAGGATAGTAATATTTCATAACTTCCCATACTAATTTTTTTTTTTGAGACACAGTCTTGCTCTGTCACCCAGACTGGAATGCAATGGCACAATCTCGGCTCACTGCAACCTCCGCTGCCTGGGTTCAACCGATTCTCATACCTCATCAGACTGAGTAGCTGGGATTACAAGCACGTAACATCATGCCCGGCTAATATTTGTATTTTTAGTAGAGATGGGGTTTCACCATGTTGGCCAGGCTGGGCTTGAACTTCTGGCCTCAGGTAATCCACCTGCCTCAGCCTTCCAAAGTGCTGGGATTACAAGCGTGAGCCACGATGCC